>BMAV01006393.1:0-32682 GCA_019973955.1 Trichonephila inaurata madagascariensis
TTCAACAAGATCTTGCTTCATGCCATACTTCTAAGCTAATACAAAGAATTTTTTTCAAAAACAGAAAATAACGGTTTTAGATTGGCCTGATGTAAATCCCATTGAAAATTTGCGGAGCATTGTTAAGGGACGTGCGAATAAAATGGACTGCTCAACAAAGAAAACAGTGATTGAGAATGCTATAAAAGTTTGGTTTCGTGATGATAAGATAAAAAATTTATGTTCTAATTTAGTGGAATCCATGCCAAACCGTGTACAAGATCTCATTCAAACTAGAGGAGGACGTATTTTGTATAAGATTGCTATACCGTGCGTGTAAGTTAACTTACACTACTTAAACAACATTTGTGAACTTTTTTTGTTTGTCCTAATTAATTTGCACAGTACTGTATGCTCTAAATTTACGTATAAAAATATATCGCTTGAAGTTTTTCTAAATAAACTACACATTGAGGATAAAATTAAAATATTTACAGGTAGGGGAGATTTTTATAGGTAGTAGGATTCAAAAGTTCCCGGATTGAGTCGTGGCCACGGTAGTCTAGTGGTCAAGGTATCGGATCGTGGCTGGCGTGTCATGAGTTTGAGCCCAGTACTACTAAAGACCCGCCATGTAGGGGAGCTGAAAAGTCCTCCCTTTGGTGTGGGGTGCCAGCTCAGATGTCGTCATCGTCACTTGACCATGGTTCGAATTGACGAGGTCCGTCGCCAAAAGCCCTTGTGTTGCTGAGCAGTGTGACATTAACATTCACTCACTCACTCCGATATTTCGTAGAAAGGAGGCGAACTTGGCCTTGAAATACCCGCAGAATAGCCTGTGACACGCGCGAGTCAGTTTTGTTTATCTAAAAGCTTCTTTCACCGTTTACCCGTACAAACGCCACACAAAAGAATATAATTTCGTATTCGTTGGCTTTGGAATTCGTTGACGAGTACATCGCATTGTGAGTAAAATATGTTAGGTTGATTCGATTTGTTTTTCTCTTTCAGAAGAATTTTTTTTTAGGGCAATGGCAAGGAGTTCAGAGGGAAAGAAAACTGCTATTTAACTTCAAATGAAGGTGAAGGCTATTGGTCAAAAAGAGAAGGCCAAGTACGAGGATTTCGAGACGGCTATAGTAATCTAAAGAGGTACCAAAAATTACGACGTTAGGACTGAAATTTTATTATTTATGCATTTTTTTTCTTAAGTTAAGCTTAGCGATGAAAACGCCCCGTCCTGTAGTGCAAGTCCTTCTGCAATCTCCCCGTCCCTAGCGAGCCTCTCGTAGGAAATCGCCTCGTCCTGAAGAGGTTAATGTATCCGACTACCCTAAAATCATGATATTTTTTTAAAACATTGACAATTTTTTTACGATTTTATTTCATAGGCCATCTTATTAGCTTTATAAAAATACCAAGCTTTTTATTTTTCATTCACTAGAACGAAAACTACAAGTGTTTCAGTAAAAGCAGATATGCCACAACTTGACATAAGATGTCAAACTTTAAAATGCGTTTTACTCGAAATGTCTTTTTTAAAAAACTCAAACGGCGGCAGCGATGGCTCAAAAAGTTTTTTAAACAATTCTCTGAAATTTTTTGTGTATATTCTGTATAATAGTAGGTGTTTTAACCATCAGATTTATCAATCACTGGTTTATTACGAAATATACAGTTCTTTATGTGAATATAATCACTATTTTTTTAAAGCAATTTCATATAATAACTAAGATAAAGTGCTCTCGTTTTTGCAGAAATTGAAATATCTCTTATCCTGAAGGTCATTTCGAAAAGGAATAGCAAAATAATACATCAAAATTGAAAAATTGATTATTTGTTCATTTACTACTTATACAAAACGGGCCCCGTTTATATAATTTATCAATTTTCTCTAATTTTTTCCCGTTTTAGTAGTAAAAGTTTATTTTTCTCTTCCTAATTTTAGCCCTTTTTCTTAAAATGTACCAAATAAATCTAAAAGCCACAAAAAAATCTCCATATCTCCATTTTTTTTTTTTTTTAAAGTTGTCGCAAGTAGTCGGATACCTTAACACGAAAAAATATTTCAGTGTCCTTTGGTTTCGTGTTAAACGATTTTTATTGTATCTACATATCATTAGATTCGACATTAACGTCCAAATTAAAGAGCAAGAACAGCTCCTAAATTTTAGACTTCAAATTTGCAGAATTACAAAGAGAGAGAGAGAAGTAACACCCGCAGTTATTAACATTTAAATGCCTTTCTGAACAATGTATTTAAGTGAAAAATATTTCTCAATATATATGGTAATAAAAACAACGTAGAATATGAAACGCGACTGCAGACAGCTTCAATAGACCTGGACGTCGACAGTTTGTGTAAGAAAATCTAAACATAATAACCCAGTTACTAAAAATAGTGCAAGGTGAGATGACACCTGGGGCACGATTTAGTTCTAGTAAAGAGTAAATTACATTAATATTACGTTAAAAAATTCTAATAAAAAATATAGTCTATTTTCCTAAAAAAAACTGGATTTACTTAAAACAGCTGTAATATTTTAATCCCTTTTAAGATATTGTTGACGTTGATCGGTATTCGAGGATATTATGCAAATCAGTCGCAAAGAGCAAGACAGTTCTTCTGGAGCTATGGAAGTTTATTGTCGAAACACTATCCTTGAAATACAGGATACAGTACTCAAATTTGCTGAGTAAATCTCAAAAGTCCTCCACACCTTCTACGGTGCTCAGACACAACTATAAGTGCCTAAAATACTCGTACAAGTATGTTTAAAGATTAATAGCAAGCACTCCTCGTCACAAATTCAACAGCCGAAGTAATAACTAATCGCTGGTCAACTCTTCACTGTCTCAAATCAATACCAACACAAATCGCTAGTCAAAACAATACTAACTCAGTTTCAGAGAGCGACTCCCTATTTATAGTCTTCATGGATTTTTCTCGAAAAATCCGCTTACGTCATAGATTATGACATCGGTAGATTTCTTCTGTAATTTCCAGATCCTGTAATCCATATGGTCACTAACTTTCTAAAAATGATGCCAACTTGGCTCTATCGCCAAGATTTCGTCAAGTTTCTATTGAATCGCTATTATAATCAAAGGAACGGTGTTGCTTGCGAATATTACAATTTTAATATAAAATAAATACAACAGATAGTAATAATAATGTATTACACATCCAAATATAAACTATTTACACTATTCTCTCTACACATTCATTATTCAAAATTTGTAAATTACACTGTATTCTTCTGAAGGGTTTTGTAGCCACTAAATTACCCATCGTATATAGGTATTCGAAATCCTCGCGTTGGCGTTGAAAAGAAGTTTTAAGAATTGGATGCCAGCTCAAAGGTCATCTTCATCATTTGACAGAGACTGAGAATTGATGGCCTAAGGCAGGGATGGCGAACCAGTGGCACGCGTGCCACTGGTTGTGCACGCGAGGGATCAAAATGGTTTGCATTCTGTTTCAAAGTAACAAAGTTCACGTTGAAGTTTTACGAATAAACGAAAGTGATCGGTTGCGGGGTGGCGGGGAGCACACTCGTTTGTTGTCTTGCCTTAGTTACATCGTGGACTACAATTGCTTGTGATGCAAAATTTGTCTACATTTTCACTGACACAACTGTGTTTCAAAGTTTATTTGTGTTATATATACGATTTTTAATTATTATTTAACATGGCTAGAGTTCAGCAAAAGAACACAAAGGGAAAGATAGTAAGTGTAACAGAGAATTTCATTATTATACGGCATTATTAGTAAAGGCGACAAAGCGGTGTGTGTTTTAGGTTCTGCAATAGAGGTATGCCGAACAACGTCTGTAAAAAGGCATTTTGAAACAAACCATAAATCCTTTTGTCAAAAAAAAAGTGAACCATAGCAAAATAAGTTAATAATATAATTTATTTACCATCCAATCTGTAATAACATAAGTTCACTAATGTTTATTGTAATTTGAATTACATGTATAACTAAAACAATCACAACTATACATTGCACAAAAGGTACTTTTTCGTAGTAAATAAAGAATTTTGTGTTGCTACGATTTAGTTTTATAATATTATTTTCGCAATAATTGCAAGTAAAAACTATTTGATGGCACGTTTATACCTCATTAAACACTTCTTTAGAAAAAATGGCACGATCCATAAAGGTTCGCAACCCTGGCCTATGGGCTAACTTCATGTGTAGGGATAGTGACAGGATAACTACAATCCCATTTTTTTATCCATTTATTGTACAGCACCATAAATACCCCATCAGTGAGTTTTGGAACTAATTTTTTTTACAGGCCCCTACTTCCCATGTCATTGTCTCTATAGTAAATATGATGCTGCTATTTTTTTGTTAGATTGAGATAGAGGTGGCTGTGAATAGTATCAGTTTTTTAAAAAATCACCCTGAATTAGAGTTTTTCTTGAAATTTTCTGCCATTTTTTTCTCAATATGTACTAAATGATTTTGTAGTTAAAAATAATCATTTTTACTTCATGAGTATTTCTAATCCGCAGCCCCGTTTGAAAAAGACAGCTTCATGAGTATTAGTGAAAAGTATTTGAATTGGAAGTCTTTGAGGTTAAATTGCTTTTTGTGGAAATCATAATTGCAATCTCATTGAAATTTTTCATTAGCTTATTAAAATACATATACGAATATCTTGAGTTTAATTACAAATGTCAAGATGCATTCATGTGACAAATATATGCAAATCTTACTTTTCTTTTCATTTTAAATACATATTTCAATACGAAGATCATTTTCAATTACTTTAATTGAACTAAGTAAGGTTTCTAACAATGAAGACTCGATACATTTAATTGCACATTGAAAATTTTCCCATTATTTCTCAAGCGGGAATCTTTGTTAAACAATTGATTACATCCCTTAAGTATTAAATAATTTGGGTAAAGTCATTGATGATAACTGTTACATCTCTCATGTGATAAAACTTATCGGGATATATATTTGTTTTCAAAATTTTTTATAATTTAGTTTCTTTGAGATGGTCCGATTTTATGACGTCCCTTTTGTTTCAATTATAATATATGATTTGGTGGGAAAAAGATATATGTAATGCGTCTCTTTCTGTTGTAAGCGAATATACATTTTGAATTAATAGTTTGGTTTGAATTTGATTTAATTTGGCCACAGTTTTCATATCATGTTCTCCTTAGGGAGCTTATTTTCTTTAGATAAGGACGGGGTTTACGGACACGAAGGAATTATCCTTTCTTTCATTGTGTTTACCGTAAGTCAGAGTTTCTCAAACTGTGGGGCGCGCCCCCCTTGGGGGGCGTGATAACTTTACGAGGGGGGCGCGAGATTATCGAAAAGTCGAAAACAAAAGGTTATTTAAAAATTATTAATTTACTGAAAGTAAACAAACAAAATACTTTTTGATATAATAAAATATAGAATACACATTTGCACTGATATAATTCACGTATAAATGTATCAGTACTGTGCAATGTATATTTTATTATTAATTTAACAATACCAAGTTAAGAACAAGTTTGATAATTATCAGTGACCCCATGGACTTGTATTAACACTTATCTTGATAATTTGTACGGTTTATAATTAATTCCTTAACTGTAGATTAAAAGTTAAGCGATTCGCGCTCCCCAATGCCATCGTTTTCCAAGTAGACGAGCATATTTTGATGTTTTTAGGGGGAGGAAGACACTGTCAAGGTCCTTTTATTGCATTCCAAAGCCTTCGGAATAATTTTATGGATAGCACTGCACAGAAAAGATTGTACTTAGGAAGGACGTATATATACGTCCAAAAATTAATGTTTTGGCTGAGCGAGACGTTTATATACGTCGGTGGCACATAAGAGGTTAAAGTCGTATTGTAGCTTTAGTGTCAAAGTATAGAATTATTGAATTCAATACATTGTTATTGTATGGAGGGGGGCGCGAGGAAAATGATGATTGAATATTGAGTCGCGAATATTGAAAGTTTGAGAAGCACTGCCGTAAGTGTTTGCATTGCATAAGTAAGTGCAGTGATTCTCAATCTTTTTTTTTGTTTGAGGTACACTTTTAACAATTTTAAAATGAGGAGGCACACAAACAATAAAATAAGTTTAAAAGAATTTTACTTATCTGTAATATACTATGTATTAAGTTGAGTAAAAAGTTTTCCGCCAAAAGAAAACACTCTCGTAAAATGATAAATACATACAAAATCAGCAAAGCTAATGAGGATAGTAATCTCCACTCAAATCTCTACAATGGTCTGCCAGTATTTTGGCAGCTTTTCAATCCCTTCTGCGAAGAACTGGAGGGTGTGCGAGTCCAGAAAACGATCGACCTCATTTATAACCTATTCATTTGAACGGAAGATTGCGCAACCAAGTTGTGGCTGCAGATGTGAAAACAGATAGTAATCCGAAGGTTCCATGTCTAGGCTGTATGGTGGAAGATACATCAAATCTTACTCCAGTGTGTAATGCGTCCAGCCGGTAATCGCAATAACATGTGGCTGGGCGTTATCTATATGAAAGAGAACCACCTTGCTTCTGAAATCCTTTTTTAGTTTTTTCGCGAATGGCATCGCTAACTTTGAATAGTATATTGCTGCCTATTGCACTGTTGATAGCCTGCCTGCTTTTTAGGTACTCCTTATAAATAATTCTGCGACAATCCTACCAGATACAGAGAAGCATCTACATGTTAGCGTTCGTCTTGCAACCGAACCTGATTATTCCCAGGGGGCTGACCAACCTCCTTAATGGCTTGTATTGTTGTAGTGCATCCATTTTTCATTACAGGTCACAATTCTGTTCAGAATATTCTCTTCTCTTTGATCTCTGAGTAGAGCCAAATAGGCAGCCTTTCTCTTCTGTCTTTCCAGCAGTCAATTTGTGACGCTCCAGGTGGTTTAACTTAAACGTTAGATTTACGCAATCGAGAGCATTAACTATTGTTTTTTGACAAATGTCAAGATCTAACGTAATAGTTCGTGTTGAAACATTTCTGTCTTGATCAATGATTTGCTTTAACTAGTCACAATAAACTCAATGGGGAAGGGGGCTAGAATGTGGTTCATCTTCAATGTCAAAATTTTCAGAGCTTTAAACTTACAAAACTAAACTTTTACTGTATCTTAAGAAACAGAACGGAAACCTTAACTTTCACCCTTTTTTTTTGTGGCATTCAGTTGCACTGAGTTTATTTCGGAACTCATAGTACATAATCGTTCTGATCTTTGTTGACGTGATAGCTCCATTTTAAACACTTTGTTGGTGAACAAGATAATAAAGTTTTGACAAACAAATTACACAGTCGTGTAGTACCAACTTTCAGATTGAGAATGGAAAAACCCGTTTGGAGAAAGATAAATTACCACGAAAACGACCTCTTTTGGTGTGTAGGTAACTCCTCATGGCGGAAAACCTTTTACTCAACCTGATAAAATAGTTCATAACAATTTTCTATGTTAAATGAAATAATATGTACGACGAAGACAACAAAATGTTTAGTGAGTCATTAATTAAATTAATTATAAGAATACTTTTAATGGGAAATTTGAGCTTGATGATTTTTGATAATTTCGTTTACATTGGGGCGTAAAAATAATAATGCCTCTCTTATTTCGTCATCTGCATTTTTAAAAGTCTTAATCTTTTTTTTTCATTTTTACATTTTTTAATGCTGAAAATTCGAATTCACCCAAATAAGATCTAGAAAATTATAATAATACTTTTAAAGCTTTTTTGTCTATTATGGGTATAATCGCCTCTAATTTTAATCCAAAATGAATTGACTCTTCCGAATGTTTTAAAATTAAATCTCGATTACTGTAGAGCGAAATTAGTTCTTCCTCTTGATTCAAAGTTAATTCATGCACAGACATATCCGTTATAACAACTGGAATACGAACCCAATATTAAATGTTGTTATATTCACCTATATGAAAGAATAAGTTAAATATACTACGAATACCCTTAGTTTATTTTTATAAAACGGGCAAATGATTCAGTTCCGGATTTTATTTTGTTCACAGAGTATAGTTAATAATTTAAAAAACAAACAAACTTGGCGGCACACAAAAGGGCAATGGCACAGTGCTTGAGAATCACTGGCATAGAAGGACGCGCATGTTCAATTCCCTGGCGATATTTCT
Organism: Trichonephila inaurata madagascariensis; assembly: GCA_019973955.1. NCBI lineage: Eukaryota > Metazoa > Arthropoda > Arachnida > Araneae > Nephilidae > Trichonephila > Trichonephila inaurata. The sequence continues at coordinate 8,126 of BMAV01006393.1, forward strand.
CTATTTTTACCCTTTACTTTGTAAACGAATGTCTCCTTTCCGTCTTTTTATTGCCCTTTAAACAGTTTAGTCTATATCTCAGATATAGGTTGGTTATAATCTATTATATAAAATAGAGCAGTAACGTTTTAAGATTTCTTGAGGTTTTGGGCCTTTATACAACCATGGGGCTCGGTAGCCCAGTGGTCAAGGCATCGGATCATGGCAGGCAGTTCGAGCCCAGTACCACTAAAGATCCGCCATGTAGGGGGAGCGATGCACGTTAAATCTGTCGAGAGCTCAAACGTCCTCCCATTGATGTGGTAGTTAGGAGTGGGGGTGCCAACTCGGGTGTCATCCTCGTCACTTGACCAGGGTTCAGAATGACGAGGTCCGTTGCCAAAAGCCCTTGTGGTTAGTTAAACAGTGCGACGTTAATATTCACTCACTCCGCTTAAAATAGAATATTAACATTTTACAACTCCTTCCATATCTCTGCCTACTAACTTGATTTATTGTGAGTGAGGGAGTGGGTGACTATTAATTTCGCACTGTAAAGCTACTAGAGGGGTTTTGGCAACGGACCTCGTCATTCTGAACCATGGTCAAGAGACATGGACGACACCTGAGCTGGCTACTTCCTCTCCTAACTTCCACACCTCACCTAAGGGTGGACGTTTGAGCTTCGCCATATTTAACGTGAATCGGCTCCTTGTGCACGGTGGGTCTTCAACGATACAAGGCTCGAACACATAACACGCCGGCCACGAGTCCGTTACCTTGTCCACTAGGCTACCACGTGATCAATAGAGAGATAGCACTGTGTAAGTTACTCTTGGAGAATAACTTACTCTACCCCACTAACATTATTATGATAATCTGTAATTTTAATTTATGCAACATTAAAAGAAAAGTAGTTTTCAGATTCAGAAACCTTAATGAAAAGATTTGGGACTACCGGTTCCAGGAATTTGTTCATTCTTTATTTATTTGTTGGAAATGTACACCACAGAAAAATTCCGCTTACAGAGTGCATGGCAGAAAAGCGAACAACAAGAATTATACAACTGAAGCGATAAAAACAGTTAAAAAATATATTAAAGAAAAAAAATTACTATAAACAAAAGCATTAAAAACATTGAGAACGGAAATTAATGTATATCAATTCACAAAAGCCGTATGTGTGTGAGTGTGACTTTACATTTAAAAACATTAAATGACTTTTTAAAAATATAAAGCTCTTCAGAAAATCTATTAAAATTCTTATAAAACTTATATAGTGAGAAGTTTTATTTGTATAATTACATCTGATAAACCTATCCTCAAACAATGAATGTAGTTTCTCAAACTTCTCGCTGGTATAGAGAGAGAGAGAGAGAGAGAGAGAAACAGGTATTTAAAAAAATTTTTTTAAGTCCATTCCTACTTAGATGAACAAAGAAAATTTTTATTTTAGCTACTTTTTATTAAATAGTTACAATTAATATAAATATGTATATACATATAGGACAGAATCACAACATTATATAAGTGGTAATTAATTTTTATTAATTATCATTAAATATCGTATTGTCATCCAAGACAATCGAGTATATAAAATTTCAGTTCAACTCTGAATGCCTTAAAAAGTGAGAAAAAAAACCTTTTCAAGTTTTGTCACAAGTCGTCAAAAGGGCCGCTAAGTCGCCAACGTGGCTGTATTTGTAATTCTTTAAATAATTAGTTTCAATCAATTAATTTTTATTAATTATAATTAAATTATTGTTTTGTCATCCAAAATAATCATGTATATTAAATTTCACGTCAATTGAGCGCTTTAAAATTTATTTTATTAACAATTGAAAATTCCATCAAAACAAACAAACAAGCAAACATATAAAGAGTGTGAGTTAATAGTGGGAATTGAAAAATGAATACTGCTTAAAATATTTACGAGAAAATCCTATTATTGATGATTTTATAAAAAACAAGTAATTTTAAGATTTTGAAAGCCAATTTCTACTTGGGTTAACAAAGAAAATTTTTATTTTATAGTTACTTTTTATTAAATAAATACAATCAATATAAATATATATATACATATGACAGAATTGTAATGTTAAACGTCAAATCACCAATTAAATTAACATTAAAAACTTAAACCACGTTAAATTTGTAATTACATTCTTTGATAAAAATTGAATATAATAGGTAAGAATTTTTTTTATCTTAAAACTAGTGTAAAAGGAATGCTGACTAGTCTGTGAATAATGCTCTCTAACTAGCATATGATTATTCAGGTTAAGTTAAATCTTCATCATACATTTAACAAAAGCTGTTTTATTCAATGGTGTTGCTATCTAGAGGAATAATATCGACTGAAATATATCCCTTAAACTATAATTAATTAATAAAGTTTAATTAATGAATTAATATTTGAAGAAATTGTATTAAAATCGAAAGTTTTCCACTACAAGTTTAAAAAAATGTATTTGAACTTGAGTGGATGAATAAAAAGTGTGACGGATCTTTACGCGACTTTCACACTAATCCTCTTGGGGAATCTTTGGGCTAGCACATTCGCGTTTAATTCACAGCCATCCCTCTCAAGAAGAAACCGTAATATTCAGATTATATAGTTCGACTATATATAGTCAGAGTTTTGTAATTCTAGAAAAGGTGGTAGGAAGCAGCTATATTCGCTAAGCAGGTAAGATTGAAGAAGGTTTACTTTCGAATGTAAAGATTAAGAGTGGTATTTTGCCACTGTGTTGAATTAGTATATATATAGGTTTGAGGTTAGTAATCAACGATATATTAGGTTGAGTTAAATAAGTTGATTCCACGTATTTGCTTAATAATCATTGCTTTCTCCGTGCTACTCTTTTTGACATTCACTTTGAGAATAGATTGTTGTTGGTTAGTTTGTTTGACTCAATAAATAATTGTGATTATGGAATTCTCTGGTTCTGCTTTCATTCCTCCTCCACCTTTAGGTAGGCAAGAGGGTGAGAGAGAAACGTTGGGAGTAAGTTGCTCACAAAAGTTTTTTTATTAACGATTGAAAATTTGAACAAGATACATAAATAAATATATACGGGGAGAGTGTGAACTAATTGCAGGAATTGTGAAAAAGAACGCTATAGAAAGATCTCGTCGTGATTACGAAGTCGGAATATCAAAATTTTTGCGTAGATAAAAAGGAGGATAAATCTTGCGAATAAAAATTTTTGTTTTTTTTTTCAAAATAAGTAACTTTTGATCCATTTTGCACTTTTTCAATAATTCTGATTTTGTAATAAGGGTCCCTAACAGGGCTGCAGTGTTTGGGAGGGTAACAGCAAAATAGCGAACTTCAAAAGCAAACGTGTAAGTATCAACTTTAAATAACACTAAAAAAATGGTTAATAATTTAATTTGAAATTCACATATATTTTAGGAAAACAATTTTTCCATTTATTTATATAAATAAAATTTTATTTAAAAAGAATGATTTTTTTTATCTTTTATACCGACAAAAGGCGCATAAGACAACCCATGATATTTGCACTGATACAAAAATAAAATCAATACAAAGAAAAAAAAAAGGGATATTTTTAAAGTATTTGTACATTTCTATCCTTTTTTTTAGTATTCGAAAACATTTTTTAAAACAACACAATACAAAGAGAAATAAGATCAATAATAAAACAAGAATTTCCTTAAAAAGTCATAAGTTTTTTAGTTCCGAAATAGTTTCTACTATTCTTCAGAATTGTTCAATAACTTTATGTATTTTTAAAAAGAGCTTCAGAAAGAAAGAGTTCGGATTTGTATTACATTAATATTTGAAATAGACGTATTTGCGAATTTATACATGCTATTCCATTGGTATTTCTCAATTCCTCGAAGTTATTTTGAATTATTATTATTTTTTTTTTACAAAATAAAAGGAATCAGATCATCAATTATTTCAACACACCTAAATTGGAACAACAGAGCAAATCAAAATGAGATACGTGTTTCTCTAACAATAAATATTTTTTTTCCTTCTCAGAGAAAACTATGATTTCGTCTTTCTTTAGAGGAAAATATTCACCCTTTTGAAGGAAATATTTCTTCTTTAACAAGTTCCACCTTCCCTTGTGTCTTCGTTTTTATGCATATTTTTTCCTATTTACAGATAAAAATGAAAGTTGCATATGTGGAATCAATTTATTTGTTTTTAAGAAAGGGAATGTGTTGTTTAGTTCCCCCGGAAAAATAATCGGTTTAAAACTGTTTTCTTAGGCACGGAATATGCTCTTCAAGAACCTGAACCGTTTAGCAACTATTTTTATGTTGCAGTTATGCACGTTTATCATGAATTTCTACTTTTTAAATGTCGAAGTTAATGGTTTAGATAATTTTCGTTGTTTTATGGCACGAAGGGTGCGTGTAAGGGTTGTCTTTACTAGAGATATAAAAACAACTGTGGTGTGTTTTACATATTGAAAAAATATTATCATCAGGTTTTGATCGTACAAACGAAAAGAAAAATACATTATTATAACATACTTTCAATTTTTGCAAAAAGTTAATGTTTTTTGTATCATGGATTTGACATAATTCTGTAAAAATTAACACTACTATAAAAATAAGGCGACCAATCGTCCTCCCTTAGGGAGGACAGTCCTCCTTTTATAGGTTCTGTCTTTCCTCGAAAAGTGTCCTCCTTTTTGTCCTCCTTCTCAATATTTTAAAACTGATCTGTTAATCTCTGCATTCAGAGAGGAACCAAACATGTTTCCAAAATGTCGAAGAATGGTTTGAAACAAATATCACAGGAAATAACAATTTTCAATGGTATTTTTTGACTTTGTCACATGTAAATTGGGCAGATATAGAAAATTACGTTGAGTTTTTATCGAAAGAAATGCCCGATATTAAAATCGATGCAATTGTCTGTTTGAAGAAATTACAAGACTGAATGTATATTTAAATTAGAACAATTGGAAAATCAACATGCTGAGAAATTGGTAAAATAGGGTGAAATTACTTAAACCATTTAAAAAATGAACACATTCCATATGAAAATGTAATTATTCTTGTTGATTTTACGTTGTGCTCCTCTGGAACTAATGCAGTACTGAGTAACTTGAAAAAGTTTTTTTTTTCAGTTGGTAACAATTTTTGTGAAGTGACTAGTGAGAAACCAAAATTGAATGTTAATATTTTAGCTACAGTGCTTACCGTAAAATTCAGTATGAAGGATATTTTTTGCTGGAACTTTCCGATATATTAGAAAATGATATTTTGACAAAAAAATGCATTCAATGGGAAAAATAATCGTTTAAGATAATAATTAAAAATAATGTAAGCTTGATTAGCGTATTTTTGTTTGAATTAATAGAACATTTCACATATTTATCATATTTTTCGTCCTCCTTTTCATTGCAAAAAAAAAATGGTCACCTTAATAAAAACAACAAAATAGACTTGTTATTAATTATCAATATTTTTAATCTAGCTACAAAGCCTAAAAAAAATTAAGGTAAAAGCTTACCCTGTCTTTGTAGCTAGTCTCGAAGTCGATCGGGTCCGAGCAATCTTATTTCTTGAATCCAACTAAACTAAGCACACTCGCAATCATTGAATGAGCCTGTATTCACAATGAACAACATTTAATGGCCATTTAAATTACAATTTAAGAGAAAAAAAAGAGAAAAGCTTAGATAATTAATATAAAATAACAGCAGGAAATATCGTGACATTTGTTTTACATTCTACTGTTTCAAAAAAAGTAAACATATACAGTCACAGTCGCAGCTAAGAGTTCAGTTCGCGGTTTTAGGAAGAAATGAAAGTTGAAGTAATAACTGCCATAAAGTACCATAAAATAGATGACCAGCCGTGTAGAGGGGATGATGCACGTTAAATCTGTTGGGGTTAAAAGTTTTCCCTTTGGTATTGTGTGATAGTTTGGAGAGAGAGTGCCAGCACAGGTTTCGTCCTCGTCACTTGACCAAGGTTCAAAATTACGAGAACCCTCACCAATAACCTTCTTATTGCTTTATAGTGCGACGTTAATAAAAACTCCTTTATTTGCCATATTTTTGGTAAAAATTAACTCCGGCATATAAATATTAAAGATGATATAAAAACTGCAGATAAAAACCGTAAGGTATATACGTTTTACGAAAAGATGCAAACTTTATGGAAATAGCTTCCTTTTTTCAAAAGTTCGACTTCAAAAAATCTTTTTAAAACCCATTATAATTTATTTTTATATAAAAATTTCATATATGTCAGCTATTATGTTTTCCACTGATGCTGTCTATGGAATATAAACTTCCGTACTACACAAACATCGAGAAAAACTTTTTTATCCAGTCTGAGCAAGAATGCAGATTGCAACATTATACAGATGTGAGAAAATTTACCGAAAATAAAATTTGGTCTAATATTAGTTTTTTTGTGTGCAAAGGGTCACATTGGGAATAATTTTCAGAAAATATTATTTTTCATGTATACTAATCCCATTTATTCAAATAGAATGATGTCGTCATCTCTTCGTCGAGACGGTGAACCATTGAAACTAACTTCTTAAATTGTTAGCTTAATTAGCTGAAAATGGAATCAGTATAGTAAATGATTATTATATTTAAGAATTTAAACATATTTTCTTAAAAAACTCTATTATAAACTGATTTTTTTAAAAAAAATTTTTATTTTTTAAACCATTTTTAAAAATGCTCCTTGCACATTAGTTTTTAAGATATGTACATAATTTTTGTATTATGTATAGATGAACTACAACAAAATATATCTGTGCATGGATTTTAAATTCAGAACAAAATTTGATGCAAAAAAGATAAATTTTCTATACTATATAAAATATTTCAGTAAATAACACCCATTCAAGGTATTCAAAACAACACAAAATAAGACTCGTTAAATATTTTAGAAAACTAATGCACAAATTTGGGAAAAATATTATCTTTCATAAGTTGTGAAAATTTGACTTAAGGTATTCGACTACGTTCGCGGAACCGTGATTTTGGAAAAGCGTGTAAATGGATAATATTTATGATATTTACTGTCACTTAGATTAGAACACATGTATCAAATTGTTTTAAGGACATAATGACAAAATTTTTTTTATTTAAATACAATATTTTGGCAAAAAATTAACTTAGAATAAACTTTTTTCCAAATGTTCTCCTTTTGTAAAAAATGCTTCTATTGTATTAATATTTTGCCTGTATTCAGCTCAGACCTCTGTATAGAAGCTCAACGAGAATTTTTGAAATGCATAACTCGGAAGTCGGTTTATCCATGTTTTACGAAAACAGAAGGGAGAAATTTTAAGAAAATACGCCGATAATTATTTGAAATGGTTGTAACTCTGAAAATAACGTGAATTTTTAAAAAATCATAGTTGAGCCTCTGTACAGAGGTCTGAGCTATATACAGGCAAAATATTAATACAATAGAAGAATCTTTTACAAAAGGAGAACATTTGGAGAAAAGGTTATTCTAAGTTAATTTTTTGCCAAAATATTGTATTTAAATGAATTTTTTTTGTCATAATGTCCTTAAAACAATTTTATACATATATTCTAATCTAAGTGACACTAAATATCATGAAAATTATCCATTTATGCGCTTTTTTTTGAAATCATGGTTCCGAACGTAGTCAGATACCTTAATTTGAAATGCAAGGAGCATTTTACGTAACAATGAAAAGGGAAAATTTATGAAGAAAAGTACATTTTATACATTTATTTGAGTAAAATGAAAAATATAATTCAGTAATTATTAATAAAAATGACAAAAGTCTTTGACAGAATTATTCTACGAAATATAAGGAATATTATTAGTACACAAAATCACAATCGCAATTTTGACCTGAATTTGACATCGTGAAGATCCAACATCCTCTTAAGATGTCGTAATAAAGTTTGAACGGGTTCCACTGAAGGATCAACTTCTTTTTATAAGTAATTAATTATTATCCAATGGGCACTTAATTTCTCGTAGGAAATATCCAGAAGGGGACAATGATATACATAAATTCTGTGCCAAGTCAGCCTTTAACCTTATTTTGGTCAAGGCTTGTGATAAACCGACAAAGCCCTCACGCCGCCTTTTGTTCGCTCCACAAAGGTTGACAAGGAACCAACGGCTGAATAGCAATCTCGGCTACGTCCAACAGAAACCAATGTGTGTTACTTGTCTTCCTTTGAAGACGAGGCATAATCCGCTTTTATCCGAAACCAAATGGCAAAGCATGAATTAATTAATCAGAGAGAAAAAAGAATTAAACATGGAGATCAAAATTCGAATATTTTTACATTTATCTTAAAGATCAATAACGTAATTTTATTCATATGAAAGTTCACCTTCGTTTTTTACTGTTACGAAATGAAATTTAAAAAAAGGGCAGAAACCAAAACAATTTTAGGCTACATTTCCTGAGTATTTTACACAACATTTTCCTTTTATCATCAGATCATCGCTAATTTTTCACTTAAAGAATTTTATTAGGGTACTTAGGTATACTATACCGTCGACCAATTTTGTCTAATAGAAAAACGTCGCCGAATGCGCGATTTGTAGCCACCAGTAGAAAAAACGTTCCCGTATTTGGTTGAACGCAATAATTTTTTGGTGCATGTTTGAAAATAACATCTTTTTTACAGGATGTAACGCTTTTGCGCATATTCAAACACAATAATATTGATGCCGCATGCTCGAAAATAATAATATTGTTCATAATTTGCATTTCTGTATTATTTTCTCTTATTTCGTTTATGGAAATGATTAAAATTAGAGGCACAAACTTTCCAAAAAAACGGGCTAATAACTACCCAAAAGAGACTATGTGTCTCAGTAAAATAGCAAAATCAGAAACATAGAGGAACAACTCGGTATCATTCAGATTCAGAAGAGAGAGTAGCATATATATCCAAAATTAAGATCACAAACATATTTTTCGTTATAGTTTAAAATGCTTCCAGTAGAACTAATAGAATTTCTATTTTAAATATTTTGACGAACGAGTAACACAATATCAACTTTCAATTTAGCATTAGTTTTTGCAGAACTACAGAATTGAGACCATTCAAGCGTATGGGAATTTTGCTTCCAGTGTAGTGAATATTGCATTAAAATAAACAAGTTATGTAGTCTGTTTCCAGTGAGAATGACTTCTCATAATCGTTCAGATATTCCTTGAGGTAAAGAGCCGTTGGTCGGCTTGAAGCTGGCCAGTCTCAAGCGGAAGTGGGTCGATTGTTACAAGTGGCCCGAAAAAAAGTGGTTTCTTGGTTATAGAATCAATTCCAAATAAGGGGTTCTGTCTCCAGGAAGGTCGGCCAAGGTCGCCACAGAGCATCGATATCTGCACAGGATTGCTATTCGCTCGTCGGCATTAAGCGCGTGGACAACGGTGCCTCAACTTGCTCGTGAGCTTGCTGCTTGGGATTGCAATACCGGTATATCGAATACCGGTATTTTGAGCCATTTGTAGAATTTTGTAATACCGGTATTCACAAGTTTAAATAACGGTTTTTCGGTATTTACTTTTAGAAATTTTTTTTTTAACTGTCTCAACTCTAAGTTCAGGGATCGCCAACATAGCAAAATAGTATACGTTTTTACTTTTATGTCTCCCTAACAGTTGAAATTATTTAGACTGTGAATACAAAGTTTCATTGTACAATTAAGAGAAGTGATAAAATATGTGAATCATCCGATGGGATGGACCAAAATCATCCTATTGCAGCTTAGAATGATACTGCACACGCACAGGATTCTTAATCTGATATTCGTATCTGTGAAAACAAGGTTGTAGTTGTGAAGAAAGTGCGTAATATTTCGATATTTTTTAAATTAGAGAGTTTTTTTATTCATATTGCATTTGTATATCATATTTCAGGGTTCAAAATAATTTTTTCAGATTTATTATATAGATACTCATAAATAATAACCCATACAAATGAATAAAAATCACTTTAAAGGATATAAAAAATCAGTCGATAATGCTTCGGTTTGGTTTTATTATTTATATGATGAAAACCCCAGACCACAGACTGAATAGTGACATTGAAAGGGGTTTTTTTTGTGATTCTTTATATACTGTTATAATTTAGAAGTTATAAATTACTTTTGGTGATATTTACACTCTCATAAATTTGGCAAATGTGAAATAAAAAAAACGCTTGTGTTTTCTTTCTTTTTCTAAAATTTCTACTACCAGTATTAAAACCGGTATCCCGGTATTAAAACCTAAGAAATACCGAATACCGGTATTGAACTTTTAGTCTGATATTGCAATCCCTGCTTGCTGCTGTGTCTGGAAGAAGAATTACCAGGCAAACAGTCTACAGCTGTTTTGCAAAGTCTGGCCTTTACGCCCTACGTCCAGTCTTGTGAGTCCCTTCAACTGCATCCAGCAGGAAACACCGCTTATTGTGGAGCCGAAAACATCAGTCGTAGACACCACAAGAATGAGAGTGTGTTCTTTTTCAGTGATGAATATCGTAATGCACCAAACCAAGTGACTCTCGTCGATTCATCACAAGACGAGAAAATGTGTGGAGCTCGCTCTTTCATCCATCCTACGAAACAAAAGTAAATAGATTTAGAGGCAAAAGAATCCTTGTCCGTGGCGGCATAATGTTGGTCAGTCGTACACCATTGCACGGTTTCGATGCGGTTACTATCAACTCACAGCGTTATAGGGATGAGATTTTGGAAGCTTGTTTGACGTTTTGTCTTTGTGCTACGGGCCCGGACTACATTTTTATGGACAATAATGCGCACTCATACACATAACTCACATTGTTGATGAATTTCATGAAGAAGTGATTATTCACTGTAAGGATTGACCCTCGAAGTTTTCGGGTCACGATTCAATTGAATACGTTTGGGATGGTATAGGAAAAGCTATTTCTCAGCGTAGCTCTCTCAGGACCCTTCGGCAATTAAAAGACCTCTTATGGAAAAATGGTTTATGTTGAACATATACTTATTGACACCCTCATAAACAGCATGGCAGCTCGTTGTGGGGCTCGTACAGCAGTTCACAGTGGTCACACTCAATATTAGACAGAATTTTCTCGAGATAAATACTTTATTTCTGATCCATGATTTCTCACTTTGTGATATATGGCTGGTACTTAACTTCACAATAAAAATCTTTTTTTATGTTGCTGTATTCGTTCTGACATTGTAATATGTCTCTGTGACAAATTTGGGGCAATAGCGTAAATAGAGTTCATCAGTTTACACAGATTTTATGTTTGTGACCTCAATTTTGGACATGAGTGTACTTAGGAAAATTTATGTGGCGGCGTCTTCATGAAGAAGACTCATTTGTCGAAACTCTGAATGTGATCACGGTGTTTTGGCCACTTGAATAATATATAGATGTTCAATTTGTGTTTCATCAGTACGTGTTTTCCATTTAAGTATTTAGTTCTTATAAATCTTCGTAAATATACTAGGTGATTCTAAATTGACGGGACAAACTTTGAGGGGTGGTAGAACACACACACAAAAAAAAATTGTATTGGAATGTATGGGCGAAAGAGTGCCACGTTTGGGTGAAACACAAGAAAAAAAAACATTAACGGAAACATAAAATGTTCATCAGCAGCATACTTAACGATTGATTCCTTAGAGAAAATGTTAATACAGTTTTAAAAATTGCATGCTTGGCGACCTTTATGGTATGATTGGTTGACAATATTGGCGATAGTTGAAGGCAGCAAAGTGGTGTGCCAGTGATCTGTTGCACCACCGAAATCGGCACATTTGCACTTGAGATTTCGGTCGTTACGGGAGAATTTACTAATAGTGAAAAGGCAGACATACATCTAAAGTACGATGCTGCTAATGATAACGACAGAGCAGCTCTACGGCTGAATGAGGAACGCTTTTCAAGTAGACGCATGCCGAACCCCAACATTTTTCAGCAATTACATCGACATCTGTGTGGAAATGATTCATTTATCGCCAGGACTAAAAGAAGGAGTAGATTGATGACTGTGCGACAAACACAACAGGAAGACCATGGACCATGTGGACGAAACACCTGGCACAAGCACTAGGGCAGTAGCATGTCGTTTACATGTCATTCAACCAACCGTTTGGAGAGCTTTACTGTAGGATTGTTGGTGGATGCAATTTCTAAAACGGTTTTTACAACTTCTGTGCAGAATCATTCGTTAAGTATGATGCTGATGAACATTTTACGTATCAGTTAATGTGTTATTTTTCCTGTTTGTGCCTCAAACGTGGCACTTTCACCCAAATATTCCAATACAGTTTTGTTTTTGTTTTTGTGAGCTCTACCACCCCTCAAAGTTTGTCCCAGGATTTTAGAATAGCCCTGTATTTGTCAACGGAAAAACATGAAAGGAACATGTGTGGAGATTTATTTTTGCTCATATTCGGATATGATTTTACCATTTGACCTCGTTTTTTGATTTGGCATTGTGTTTTGGCCAAACCTCTACAGCTATATCCACAACTACACAAACAGATCCAAATATAACAAAAATAATCTACCCGCCTCTACAATGTTTGTCACTTGTATCCTCTACATCGTCTTCAAAATGCCTGCAGTCTCCATATTACCTTCAGCAACTCAAGCACATCTACTTTCTTCCAAATTTGCAATAATACCTACAATACAAAGTGAGTCTCTGTTACCAATACCCATTCCTACTACTACTACTTCCCCTGGCAATAACTCAAATATTTCTCTCTCTCTGCTTCACATCTTTAGAAACTGAAACTCGCCTTCCTACAACTTCTAATAAATTTGCTGCACTATCAACTGAAATTCAGCCATCAGTTCCCTTACCAGAGTCTGCTCCTACTACATTCAATAGTGAACATTCTAATGCATCTAAAATCCCAAAGTGTGTAAAATAAAATTAAAAAAATAGAAGAAAGCGCCCAAAAGTACAGAAACCAGAAATTGAAATAAAAATGGCTCCATATAGACCTAGAAAGTCAGCCCCTAATGAACTTGAACCAAATCCTGCAGATAAATACGTCATGGGGGAGTATTGGCGAAACCACCCTGACAAATATTTGCGCGTGTTAGATTCAGAAAAAATAGGAGCTAATTTTTTTCATAAGACGTTGACTGCTTGAATTTTGTTTTTAATTCACATTTTTCATTTGTCTGTTTTTTTTAAAGACTTGTTTGACTTGGTAGGGGATACCCCCCACCCAAATTACGGTAGCTTTTATCATTTGAAAATGATTTTTATATATGATTCGATATTTTAACTTTTTTATTGAACTATATTATCAATATTTTTTATATATTTTATGAAATGTTTTGATATTTTAACATATGTTTGTGGCGCAGTATAGCCAGATTTGGTTCTTGCGCCAAAAAACTCCACATTCACTCACTCACTTGGCCAAGCGAAATTGGTCGATGGTAGAATACGTATGTATCATTATTAGTTAACGTTGGGTTTTGAAATAAGTTTGTGAAAAAAAAATTTAATCTGCTTTTTTAAACCGAAGTCAAATACAAATAACAATAACATAAATGTTTGTTCAAAATTTTGGAATTTTTTTTACATGAGTTGTAATACACTTTAAAAAGAAAGTATTGGGTATTGAATCGGTTCTAAATTGAAGTAAAAACCCCGTTTTTAGCTTAAAAAATATTGCATATTAATTTAATTTGTGCTTCGCTATTTTTTATCTTAGGAATATAACAATTAATTAAAAAAACATACTGTTCGAGGAAAATAAACATAATGTAGTGTGATTGCGAATGAAACCAAAAACCACGAAAATACCAATTTATCGGAATTCTTTTTTTCCTTTTATAAATAATGGAAAATTGTTCTATTTTCTTCTCCCTGAGCAATTCCACTGCTTTTTATATAGCTTTGACTCTGTTTTTTCTTTCACTGAATACACAACATTTGCATTCCTCTTCCTTTTATAAAAGCTTGTGTTGAAATAATGGTTTTTGTACCAGAAAAATCCTTTTCTTTTCATTCTCTTTCAATACGTTTTCTGTTTACACTAGTACCTTTTTTGGAGAAAAAGCAACTGTTTTTTATAATAACACTTTCAATAAAATTTTACTTTAAGCTAGTGTACAAGCTTTTCTTTCTTATTTTTTCTGAGGAGTTTCCCTGTTGTAGAATGAGGTGCACTTCCGCTACTCTAGGGCAATTTTCTGTTTTTGTAAATAGTTTCCTTTGCTTATCTTTTTCCCAGAAAAGTGTATCTTGTATACTTCAGATACTTTTTAGATTTTAAAAATACAGTATCTCTTAGACTCGAAACCTAATAATTCCATTCCGATCAGTAGGTCACAAGTCTAATTTATAATTTTCCCTACCACTTTTTAAATATAAATTTCGAGAGAATTATAAGAAATAGGCCATAAGTCACAACTTGCCTGTGTACATATTCAACATGACAATTATTTCAATTTCATATTCTCTTTTCAGCTATCGTATTCTGCTTATTCTTTGTATGTTTTATAGCCGGAGGGTAATGAAATATACTATGAGACCTTCGAGCGGCGTTGATGCATGCTAAATCTTATGGGTGCGTGAATGTTTATTAAGAGTCGCATTTATATAAAGCAACACCGTAATTTGAACCGTAATTTCAACCCACGGTCAAGTGACATTTGAGCCCTCACCTCACTCTCCCCACCACATCAACGTGAGAGCTTCGAGCCTTGAGATATTTAACATGCAAAAGCCTCTCTACACTACGAGTCTTCAGTGGCATGAGGACTCGAGCCCACAACTCGATAATGAAAGCCACGAGTTAGTAACCATGTCCTATAGACCAGTGCCCCGCAACCTTTTTATCGCCACGGACCGGTCAACGTTTGTTAATTTTACCGCGGCCCGCTGAGAGGGATGATATTGATTGCTTATATTTTAGACTGTTTTGATTTGATAATATTTTAATTTAATTGTATTTAATCGTGACTTCTGAATAAAACATACCTATACCAAAAAATGAATATAAACTGATTTAACAAGTAATATTAAGTGATTTTCATAAAAATATACCACAGTAAATAAAAGAGAAATCATTTAAGGATTCTTGTGCGGACCGGTAGTATTTGATCCACGGACCGGGGGTTGCGGAACACTGCTCTAGACTACCGCGGCCTGTCCAGGTTGAGAGTGTAAAAACTGTTTACAAAGAGTAGAACAGATGATTTATTAAAGATATCAAGAAAGGAGTAAAGATTTTATATTAATTACAATAAAAGTGTGTGCAAAGGGTACACTTAGTACAGTAGAACGTCGTTTTTTCGAATCAATTGGGACCGGAACACCGTTCGGATAACCTAAAACCGAATGCGATCCATGTAGTATATGAAACCGGACACAGTACGAATGTTGAAAATCATCCCATGCGGGAAACGTGATTGAAGAAAAAGCAAAATAGGTGCAAAATGTCGCAATTTTACCTTTATTGTGGAAAATAATCACTTATTTTTCGCTGTACATCTTCGTTTTTTCGCTGCAAGGTCTCTGATTCTCTTGAGCAGCAGTAGTTGTGTAGGACAACTCTCTGATTGTTGTTCGTACCACTCCATAGTTGTCTCTAACGCAGAAAACACGTCAACATTTGATGGACCCTTGTTACTTTTGTTGTTGTTGTTGTCCTCGCCTTCATCCGTTTTATTGTCGACAGGATCGGATTCTTCTTGCACGGAAATCACAATCTCGTCATCATTTAGCAATTGAAATCCACAGTCTTCTGCATCGCATGCCATCCAGGTTCGTACATCTTCATCGCATTCTTGAAATCATAGGATCGATTGGACAAAGTCTGTAATCTCCTCTGTGTGCACTGTTCGAAAACGTATTCATATACAGTAAATGTAGTTGACAAATAAAAAAAACTGGTTCGAATATTTGACGCTCCGGATAATAAACGTTCGGATAAACGACGTTCTACTGTATACAAAAAACATAAATCTTAAGAACTACATTGTGTTTCAGTGATATAACACCCAATGACAGAGTTGTGGTTAAACTTTATAATTTTTTTGCATTCGTAAAATAATTGTTTTGTTCTATAATTGAAACGTAATATAGGGGAAGTAGAAAATGTGTTCAAACTAAAAAAGTGCATTCAAATTAACTGTATTTTTTGAACAAAAGTTATTTTTAAACGAAATTTCTCATTTCTATTACTTCGACGGCGTAATCATCGTTTTTTATGTTTTATGTTCAAATCCTAGTACCTCTGAAGATCTGCAGTACAGAGGGTCTGATGCACGTCAAATATGTCGAGGCTCAAAATTCTCATAGGGGCGAGAGTGAGTGAGTGAGTGAATATTAACAACGCTCTATTCAGTTACTTGAGAGTTTTTTGCGACGAATCTCGTCATTTTGAACCATGACTAAGTGACGAGGAGGACATTTGAGCTAGCACAAGCTTCTCCTACTTTCCACAGCACACGAATGTGAGGACGTTTGAGCATCGACAGAATTGACGTGACGCCCTACACAGCAGGTCTTCAGCGGTACTAGGCTCAAACTCATGATACGCGGGCCACGAGTTCGTTACTTTGATCACTAGACTACGGCCGCCACTCTCATGGTGGTGTAGTGTGGAAGTTTGGAGAATGCGAAGATAGCTCAGGTGTCGTCCTCGTCAGAATTACGAAGTTTATTGCCAAAAGCCTTCATATTGTTTCGAAAAGTGACGTAAAAACAATCAAACAATTTGAAGTCATATATATAATAACTAAAATGAAGCTCTTTCATATGAATTCCGGCAAAAATTAATAATTTTAAGTGAAAAAAGAACCTACATTTAGCGAATAACTACGAATTTACAATTTAATTAGAATAAATAAGGTCTGATAAAAAAAAATTTTAATTTACGTTTTATTGTATAATTGAATATTATGCGACTTTGTGTAATCTTTCGTTTTTTATTTCTGCTGCCGAGTCTTTTTTGTTAAATAAAAATAAATTAGTTATAATTACTTCAGATATATGAAAGATTATTTCTTAAAATTCATTCATCCATTTAATATTTTGCCCTGAAGTATTCCAGATGTGATTTTGCTTGAAATAATTAGAGTTTTAATTTCTATAATTATATTTTTAAATTATTAAGCTCCTCAGACTTGGAAAATAATCGAGAAGAAAATGAAATCGCTTCAAAGATTAGTAATACAAAATATGCATTTTTCCCTCATGTCAAAAAAAAAAAAAAAAAAAAAATGAAACGAAGCTTTTGAATTATTTGAAAAAATTGGATGTATAAAAAAGATTTAAAAAAAAATGCTTTTTTATTAAAGAATCATTTTGTTCTAATTATTTTGATTATGAACTTTAATCATGAATTTGCAAAAAGATGGATAATATAGCATTCATTAAAATTGTAATTATTATTCTAGCATTTATTAAAGCATAAATACACACTGTATAACAGCGGTTACAAAACCAGTGACTCGTGAGAAATGTTTGATGGTCAGCAAAAAACTTGTATCATTATTTATATTTTTATGACGATTCAGTTTCAAAACTGACTGGAAAAAACGTATTATGTGTGTGAAATATTGGTTATACTTTTTTTGTAAAAAATTTTTTCATTTAAAAGTTTAATTAAATTAAAATTTTAGTCTGGTTCAGCGACCTTTTTTTTCAACAACTTTTGCAGATGAATCTAGTGGGTGAGTGAGTGAGTGAATATTAACGTCGCACTGTTCAGCTACACGATCACTTTTGGTGACGAGCCTCGTCATTTTGAACAATGGTCAAGTGACGTGGACGACACCTGAGCTGGCACCACTTCTCCTAACTACCACACCACAGCAACGGGAGGACGTTTGAGCTCTCCAAGGATTTAATGTGCTCCGTGTAGGAGAAAAATGCATGTTAAATCTGTGGAGAGCTCAAACGCGACGTTAATATTTACTCACTCACTGCCCTACACGGAGGGTCTTCAGCGGTAGATGTATCTAGTGGAGGGGTGGGCAATTATTTTTGCTCAAGGGCCACATTGTGGAAGGGGAGAATACTGGAGGACCGCATCTTTTTATAATATTTACGCTCATTTGTTAACTTTACATCTCATGAGAGACATAAATTGTACCACAATAAATATAAGTTAAAAATAGTGGCAGTTTTGTTCAATTTATTTATTGTACTAATTTCATATCTAGAGCTGCTATCGCATTTCATTTTAGTGGCCGCGGTAGCCGAGTGGTATAAGTATCGGATCGTGGCTGGCTTTGTCACGAGCTCGAGCCCAGTACCACTAAAGATCCGCCGTGTAGGGCAGCGATGCACGCTAAATTTGTCGAGAGCTCTGAAACATCCTCTCGTTGGTATGGTAGTTAGGAGAGGGGTGCCAGCTCAGGTGTCGTCCACGTCACTTGATCATGGTTCAGAATTACGTGGTCCGTCGCTAAAACCCCTCGTGTAGCTGAACAGTGCGACGTTGATATTCACTCACTCACTTTCACATTTCATTTTAGTATCAGTTTAAGGGGACATGGTACGATTTACGCAATTTTTTTTTAAATTTTTTAATTTTCAAAATTTTTTTGGTTGCCTCCTATGTGTGTTTATTATGTTAAACAGATTTTATGCTCAAAATTTCATAAAAAACTAACCATTTAATTTTTTAAAGGAAAAACTTGAAACTTATATGAAGTGATTTTAAAATGCTACTCCTACAAAAATTTTAGTTAGGAGAGGGGGGTGCCAGCTCAGGTGTCGTCCACGTCCCTTGACCATGGTTCAAAATTACGTGGTCCGTCGCCAAAAGCCCTCGTGTTGCTGAACAGTGCGACGTTAATATTCAATCAATCAATCAATCAACCTACAAAAATTTACGTACACGTATGAAATTTAAATTAAAAGTACGTCACACACACACACACACACACACACAAACTATGTATAACAAAAGTTGGTATGAGTTTTGCGATAACATGATTGAGAGATATTCATGCAATACACTTTTTTTAAGGAATGCTTATTGAAAATTCCTTAAAAAATGTGTAAATTCTAACTTCAATTATTTTTTTAAAAAATAAGTATTGCTTTGATTCAAAAATACATACCAACTTTTGTTCCATGTACTATTAGCAATAGGTTTAAAAAATCAAAGCATTAGGCACTATAGAGAAAATGCCGTAGCATTTAAAGGCAAACTAGTTATTTTACATTTCTGATATAAGCCACAGGGATTTGATTTGCCACAGGGATGTGAATAAAAATGAATGTAAAAACTATCATGATTCTGCGTTTTTTAAGTTTAGAGCTTTCAAATTTGGGGGGGGGGTATATAGAAAAGTATATAAAAAATAATTTAATCTAGAAAAGTTAGGTTCGATGTTTTGACCGATTTTTGTCAATTGAATCGTACTGTGTCCTCTTAATGAAACAAATGTACCCTATCCCACTTTTTTGTACAATTTTTTAAATTCTTTTGTGAAAAGCAGGAGTGACTCATCACAACCTGCAGGTTAATGTCAGCCAACTTGTCCCTATATTTATTCATGTTGATCTTCCTGCAAGAAAAACTTTGCTCACAAAGATATGTCGACCCAAATATAAAGAAAATTTTCTGTCTAGCTAGTTTTCTGATTGTCTTGACGGGCCGGGAAAAAGAAAGTCTCCGTGGGATGTATGTGGCTCCTGATCTAGCGACATCCGAAACTGAAGCTGGGGTCACTGGGAAACTGGGTTTTTAATAAACCCTCCGTCTCATATCGTAAATGTATCAGAGTCCTTATTGTTGTAACAGTGGATATAAAAAGTCCTTAATTGTATGTTTAAAGTCCATTGAGATTAATTCGGGAGAACTGGCTGACGAGATCGTCTTGTACATCACTGAAGTTGCTGTAGCTGTCACTGATAATCGATTGCGGATCCAGTCCTATCACTAGCGACTGGTAGGAGCCGCGTACCTTGCCAGTCTTCTAGCTCTGTCAGGGATGATGGATCATTCTGCTAGCAGAGAGGAAGCACTGTGATCGGCGACATCCGAAAGTGAGAGTTGATCCCTATGGTAAGTTGGCAACACTTGAGTTGGTTGATAATGCTTTGCGCTGCCGGTTTATTCTTCCCGTTTGTGTTCCTTTTCAGTGATTGGAAATGTAAATAGCGACGAAAAAAGAAGTGACAATATAGTTATAGCAGTCCATTCTATAGTGACCAAGTGGTATGCCAAATATAAAGTTGTACATTTAGGGGTCTCTAAAGCCAGCGACCATTGATCTATACCAGTGATACTCAACCTGCGGCCCACCGAGCCCTTTTAAGTGGCCCGGTCATGACCCATTGCTCTCAGAAATTCCCTTATTTAAGAACATTGTATTAAAAATTTGGTGGGAAATTCTTTATCAAGAAATCAGATATATCAATTTTACTTTCTGCTGTAGGTGTTGTACGGGTACGAATTGATATTCTTTTTCTATTTGGAACGGTTACGGTTAGTGACAACAGACTACAGTGGAGTAGCGACCATTTTATAGGTGGAACTAATTTTTAACTATCTTTCATATCTTGCAAGCGAAAAATATTTGAAGAAAATATATCGTTTCAAGACGATTGGGACGTTGACTTTTTTGTAGTGAAAAACGAACATGGATCAGTAATTGTTTGATTTGTCACGAAAGAGGTGTATTTAAAGAAATACCAATAAACACGAATCATTCAATGACACTCTTCTTAGTAGATCTCTTTCAAGAGGTGATAAATAGGCTTTCTTGAATAATCTTTACAACAGCAACAAAGTGTTTCGTCAGTGGTTATATCACAGAGGTAACAAAGACATATCCTTTGAAGTTTATTATATTATTAGTAATCATATGAAACCGTTTACTGATACACAGAACAGATTGTGAAGGAGAGTTTCTTAAATGCTTCTTATTTAGTGTTAGTGATAAAAATATAAAATATAATAATTAAAAAAGTAAAACAGGATCTATGATAATTTGATCAATTTTCCACATTTTAAATTTTCTGTATTATCTTTGTCTAAAAGCATTCTTCACGTTCCCCATTTATCCACATGTCGCGGCCCGCGAAAAATAACTAACATATGTATGGGACCCGCTTGAAATAGCTGACATATGTATGCGGCCCACCAGGAAAAAAGGTTGAGTACCTCTGATCCATACGATAAATAGCGGAGTACCAGGAAGGAGTAATAGGAATGGGGCGTCAGATAACTTTTTGTGGGTATATATGTTACCGTTAAAGTGTGAAATACGTTATTTTATTGTATAGCTAGGTATTTCATGAAATAACTAGACCAGCCAGTTAAAGTATATAAAATTATTGAATTATGTGATTTAACTACGTACTCTATAGAATAACGATTACTTAGTCGTCAAAATATGAAATTCGACACTCGAAAGTTCTTTCAACCGGTTCTAGCTGCTTTAAGAAGGAATTTTCCGATTAGAAACAAGAGATGGCCGAATAAAACAATTGTACTTTGGATATAAATTCAGTGTATATCATCAAAAATTAATTGAAGAAATTCCAAATATATTGACACAACGTTTCGATCTGTCGCAACACAGTTCCGAGTTACGGTACTGGAGAAGGATTTAAAAAGTGCACTGTTTTCAAAAATAATAAATAGTGTGAAATCCAAAGTATCATCACAGCAATCCTTGCTCTAATAAGTAATGAAAAGTAAAATAAAGGTATCTCCTGAAGTTTATATAAATTAATATTCTCTTACATTTTTGTATTAAAAAGTTTACACAATGTTTTTATGAAGCAGCAGTTTTCCTTCCCAACATGTATTTTTGTTGATAATATTTAACTATGATCTATTTTTGCAACATATTCTTTTTTCCCCTTTATGTTTTACTAATGTTAGCAATATGAATAATAATAAATTATATCATCTGTGCTTTCCCTTATTATTTATGAATTATTCATCCCGCAAAAGGGATAAAATGTATTTTTCGAGAGATGTTAGCTATTTATGATCAATTAATATATAAAACATCTTTGAAATTGCTTATTTTTCACTTTAACGGTTTATCCTTAGTTATTTCATAGAATAACTAGGTAAAGTATAAAATTTTTCTTACTATTATTATACTATTTTATCTGTTATATACTTTAACTGACTTGTTTAGTGATTTCATGAAATACCTAGTTATTCTATGAAATAACTGAATTATACACTTGAACGGTAACATATATACAATTTGTCTATTGTGTGTGAGTGTAAAATATATCATAGAATATGCAATGTATTAATTTTTGGTAACCAATGTCTGAGTAGCTGGAGCTCCAGTGCAGTGTCCTGGAGCATCCGGATGTTGTGTACAACAGAGGACATTCAATGAGAAGACTGTACTAAGCAGAATGATCCGAAAACTATATATGAACAAATGGTCACCATTTCAGTGTTTATTATAAAATCGCGCAACAAAGCAAGACGAGGGTTATTAGTAAGGTGATCAACCGTCCTCTTTTAGGGAGGCCAATCCTTTTTTTATAGATTCTGTCCTTCCTCGAAAAGTGTCCTCCTACTTGTCTTCCTTTTCAATATTTAAAAAAAAAACTGATCTATTAATCTCTATTCAGAGATGAACCAAACATGTTTCCAATGTATCGCGAAGAATGGTCTTAAACAAATATTACAGGAAATAACAGTTTTCAATGGTATTTTTTTACTTCATCGCAAAAAAGTTGGGCAGATATAGAAAATTGTGTTGAGTTTTGATCGAAAGAAATGCCAGATATTAAAATCAATGCAATTGTCTGTTTGAAGAAATTAGAAGACTGGATGTATATTTAAATTCTAATAAAATGGAACTATTGGAAAATCATTGTGCTGAAACTGACAAAAGACGGGAGAAAATCACTTCAAAAATAAACATTTTCCGTATGATAATTTAGTTATTCTTGTTGAATTTACGTTTTGCTGCCCTGCAGAAGTTGCAAAAGTTTTTTCAGTTGGAAATGAATTTTGGAAAAATGAAAAATAAGATTAAATGTTAGTATTTTAGCTGTGCAGTACTTACCGTAAAATTCAGTATGAAGAATATTTTTTTTTGCTCCAAAATTTCCGAAGTATTAGAAAATGATATATTGACAAAACAATCATTCAATGGGAAAATACTCGTTTGAGTAAATAAGTAAAATAAATGCAAACGTAATTAGCGTATTTTTATTTGAATTAATAAAATGTTTCATATATTTACGTTGTAACTTTTTCTTAAACTTTTCGCGCGTGCGCGTTCTCCTTTTCATTGTAAAAAAAAATGGTCACCTTATTATTAGTGAAGGACCTCGTAATTTTGAGTCACTATCAGGTGATAAGGACGACATTGAAGTAGAAATCCCTCTCCTAACTTCTTCACCACACCACTGGGAGGAAGTTTGAGCCTCGGCGAACCTAACGAGCATCAGCGTCCTCCCCCCTGCATTGCGAGTCTTCTGCTGTACTAGGACTTGAACTCTTGACACGCCGTCCTCAAGTTCGTGACCATAACCTTTGAGCTATCGCGGCCATTATTTTATAAAAGAAGTTGTCAGGTGAAACTAGAATAAAATACTACAAAAGATAAAATGTATGACAATGTTTTTTTGAAACAATGAAAAAAATCCAAAACAATAATTTACGATTCATTAAATTTTTTTTCTTACCTTGATTGATTTTTCGAAAATATTCAGTTTTTAATTTTGGCAACTATTACAGAATAATGAAAGAAATTTTAACTTTCAAAAGTTTTGTACATCAATATTCAAACTGATGTAAAACAAGTAATATAAAAAAAAATATTTTTTTTTAAAGTCATCTCCTACTTTGATTAACAAAGAAAATTTTTATCTCTTAACTACTTTTTATTAAATAGTTACAATTAATATAAATATGTATATACATAGAACAGAATCAATCACAACATTAAGTGGTCATTAATTTTTATTAATTATCATTAAAGTATCGTATTGTCATCCAAAACAATCATGTATATAAAACTTCAGTTCAATTGAATGCACGTGAGAAAAAAACCTTTTCAAGTTTTGTCACAAGTCGCCAAAAGGGTCGCTAAGTCGCCGAAGTGGCTGTATTTGTAATTCTTTAAATAATTAGTTTTAATCAATCAATTTTTATTCATTATAATTAAATTATTGTATTGTCATCCAAAATAATCATGTATATAAAATTTCAGCTCAATGGAGCGCTTTAAAATGTATTTTATTAACAATTGAAAATTCCACCAAGATAAATAAATAAATAAGCAAACAAACAAACAAATAAATAAATATATAAAGAGTGTGACCTAATAGTACGAATTGAAAAAATCGAAAAATAAAAGTTATTTTACTTTATTTTTTTTATCAAGAAGAATTTCCTGTACTGAAAGAAAAAGGAATTTTTTTTTTACAATTTATAAAAATACAGTTCTTATTGCTCTCCCATTTCGAGTACAGGAACCAGCAATAAGCCAATTCAGATTTATTTCCGGCTTTGACCAATGAAATCCAAGTAATCATTAAGAAATGATTGTTTATTCTGTACCAAAACAATTCTTTTTTTAGAAACGACGTAATGATTGTTTGCTAAAAAGAGGAATAATCCTCTGCCATTCCGAGCTATTTCGATGTATA
>BMAV01006393.1:47904-61510 GCA_019973955.1 Trichonephila inaurata madagascariensis
TTACAATTAATATAAATATGTATATATATATGACACAATCACAACCTGAAGTGGTAATTAATTTTTATTAATTATCATTAAAGTATCGTATTGTCATCCACTTTTATTAGCTACTTTTTATTAAATAGCTACAATTAGTATAAATATGTATATACATATTACAGAATCACAACATTAAGTGGCAATTAATTATCATAAAAATATTGTATAGTCATCCAAAACAATCGTGCATATAAAATTTCAGTTCAACTGAATGCTTTAAAACGCGAGGACAAAAAAAATCTTTTAAAGTTTTGACCCAAGTCCCTAAAAATGAGGCCAACGTGGCTGTATCTCTAATTCTTTAAATAATTAGTTTCAATCAATTAATTTTAATTAATTATAATTATATTATCGTATTTTTACCCAAAACTTTAGTGTATATAAAATTTCAGCTCAAATGAGAGCTTTAAAATGTGAGAAAAAAAACCTTTTCAAGTTTTGACTCAAGTCGCCAAAAGGGTCGCTAAGTCTCCAAAAATGATGCTAACGTGGCTGTGTGTGTGTGTGTGTGTATTTGTAATTCTTTAAATAATTAGTTTTAATCAATTAATTTTTATTAATTAGAATTAAATTACTGTATTGTCATCCAAAATAATCTTGTATATAAAATTTCAGCTCAATGGAGCGC
Source organism: Trichonephila inaurata madagascariensis (assembly GCA_019973955.1). Classification (NCBI taxonomy): domain Eukaryota; kingdom Metazoa; phylum Arthropoda; class Arachnida; order Araneae; family Nephilidae; genus Trichonephila; species Trichonephila inaurata. Next base: position 48,575 of record BMAV01006393.1, read on the forward strand.
TTTAAAATATATTTTATTAACGATTGATATTCCACGAAGATAAATAAATAAATAAATATATAGGGAGTGTTAGCTAATAGTAGGAATTGAAAAATCAGTTCTTCTAACTCAGGGATGTGTGCAAACTTTTTCGACCGCGGGCCAAAAATTAAAAAAAAAAAGAAAGTATATGAATAAATGATAGTTTAAAAAACTAAAAATACATGCTTTTACTGTAGATCGAACTAAAATTGAAAAATAAATTATAGTTTAAAAAAACTAAAAAGCACGCTTTTATGGTTAATCGAACTAAAAAGTAAAAATTAATATAAGGAAAAAAAAAAAAAACGATTTACGAGAAAATTAATGTCATCGGGGTAAAAGCGTGGGGTGCTCTTTATCAATTATTATAATTTCTTACTATTTCTACTCCGAAATGCTGAGTTAGTGTGAAAATGTAGTAGTGCTTTTTAGTTTTTTTAAACTATAATTTTTGTGGATTATATCATTCAATTTTAATTTCCTCTCAAGCTACAAATTGCACATTGCCTTGCCAATCTCTGTTCTTTATCACATACTTTCAAGAATCTTAATTCCTGCCTCAATGAAAAATTCTTCCGCCTTCACCACAAAGAAAATTTTGGATGAGAAGTGTGAGCGATTTCCCCCTGAAGTCTTTCCCTCACCGTCTTGCCTACCTAAGAGTGTGGGAAGAAACAAATCAGGACCAAAAACTTCCATTATAACTATTATTTATTTTACTCAAGCACACTAATCAACAACACATTAAACCTTAAGTGATTATCCTAGGAGATGATATGGAGAAAGCAATAAGCCCTAAGTGAACAAGCGCAAGTAACCAATTTTATTTAACCTAATCTATCGTAGAGTACAAATTTCCAATTCACTAATTTAATACAGTGGCAAAACACACACACACACCGCTCTTATATAAGTTAAGCTGAGAAAAAATCAACTTTATTATATCTCACCTTCATAGCGACTGTAACAGCTTCTCAGCTCCTTCTCCTTTTACAATTACAAAACTCTGACTTTATATAATCGAACTAATCTACATATCATGGTTTCTTCTTGAGAGGGATAGCTGTGATTTAAACGCGAATGCTAGCCCAAAGATTCCCCAAGAGAATTAGTAAAAGATTCCGTAAAGATCCACCACAGAAATATTTCAGTATCATGGATAAACTGCATCCTTTAAAAACACTTATAATCCCAATATTAGTATTAAAAATATGTGCAAATCAAAGATAGAAAGAAGAAAATATCAGTGACCGTACGGCGTACGGCAGTGCTTCTCAAACTTTCAATATACGCGACATACCTGTTCAATCAACTTTTTCATCGCGCTCCCCCTCATACAATAACAATGTATTTAATTCAATAATACTTTGACACTAAAGCTATATATATACAATACGACTTTAACCTCTTACGTGCTACCTACATATAAAAACGTTTCGCTCAGCTGAAGCATTAATTTTCTGGATGTATATACACTTCTTTCCGAAGTACGATCTTTTTTGTGTAGTGCTATCCATAAAATTATTCCGACGGCTTTGGAATGCTATAAAAGAACCTTGATAGTATTTGCGAAGGATTTATTTATTTCACAGAATTTGGTTCTTTATTTCTTTTCTCCCCCCTCAAAAATACATCAAAATATGCTCGTCTATATGGTAAACGGTGGCATTGGAGAGCGAATCACGTAACTTTTAATCGGCAGTTAAGGAATTAATTATAAACCGTACAAATTATCAAGATAATTGTTAATACAAGCCCATGGGTCACTGATAATTATCAGACTTGTTCTTAACTTAGTATTGTTAAATTAATAATAAAATATGCATTGTAGAGTACTGATACATTTATAAGTGTATTATATCAGTGTAAATGTGTATTCTATATTTTATTATATTAGAAAGTATTGTTTGTTTACTTTCAGTAAATTAATAACTTTTTAAATAACCTTTTGTTTTCGACTTTTCAATATGCTCGCGCCCCCCTTGTAGAGTTATCACGCCCTCCAAGGGGGGCGCGCCCCACAGTTTGAGAAACGCTGGCTTACGGGCAAACCGGTTGTGTCCAGTTTTCGGTAGTCCGTATGGCGTATGAGCAAACCGACTGTGTCCAGTTCTTGGTAGTCCGTACGGCGTACGGTCAGACCAATTAAGGGGTTAATTAGCTAAAATATATCTTCATGATCTCAAGCCTAATAAAATTATATTCCTGTTCAAACTCATCATTTAATGTATAAGTACAGGATTCAAATAAGAATCTTTTGCAGCGATAACAACCAACGTAGTGGAAATTTTTTTTTTTTAAAAAAGATTTTTAGAGAGAGAGAGAGATAGATAGATACCTCCACAAGTTTCTCACGAGGTTGAAACTATTCAAGACCCTCCAAGTATTAAATTTTGTGTGGTTGTTCGCTGGAATACTCCCAAACAAAAATGCAGTAAATAGAGCATTCGAAAAATAATTATATTCTTGTCTTTTTTTTCTTTTGTGGTGCTCAAAGTTTTCTGCTTGTTGCATAAGGGAAAAAACGTGGAAACGTTGGACATTATTAAAAAATCGGCATTTCATTTCCCCCCCCCGTTTTTTTTTTTCATTTCCACTCTCTCCCTACTAAATAATATTTATACAATATTTCTTTTTCAGGGAAATACCCAAACTATTCCTTGTTAAATCGTACAATTAAATTCTGTATGTGTGTTTTTTAAAATTTAACGTAAAAAAAAAAAAAGGATTCACCTACATTTTATATTAAGAAAAAAAAAACCCCGTGCCTTTTGAAATCATATAAATAATTATTTTACTCTAATAAGACCCATTGAAAAAAAAAATAATTCCAAAGAAAATTTTCTAAATTCTGAATTTCTTTTATATCAGAAAACAGTGTGTTAAGTGTTTCGAAGCGATGGATATTTTAAAATAACCGCACAAAATCACTATACGACTTGTAAACTCTTTCATAGTAAATTCCACGCCAACTAATTGGCTACTCAAAATATCTTTTCTAAAGAAAAAGGTATTCTAATTCTAAATAAATATCCTATAGATAACGAAAATCGGATGTAGACGTTTCTTTTTAAAAAGTTTGATTCTGAAACATCCATTTTAGCTTTTTACGTACTTAATGCCGTTTGTTATATGGAAAAGTACTAGAAAGTGAAAGAGAAACAGCTGCTTATTAAAACTGTGATTGGTTCTTTTGGCGTAAAGACATATTTCGCTGAATTGAGCCAAAAATTCTTTAATTGAATGGCAAGTGTAAGAGTATTAAACAAAAAAAATTGTTTATATTTCCATTAGGTGGGCACAAGTAACAATTCGCCAAATATTGTCTCAATCGCCGTTATTAATGTAAAAGCACTTTTTCATTAGCCGAGTTCAATTTGACAGAGTGACAACAAATAAATAACTAAAATAGGAAGACTAGTGTTGTTTTATTTTTGAAATTGTTTTTGATTTTGGTTTTGTTACGCCCACGTCACAACAGAAACCTAATTTTGGAGAAATTTGCTTCCGGCTATAAGAAAAGAGCGTAAGGCTATTCCGGGAAGAGAGTATACAATTATACAAAAACTTGCCGTAGACCATCTGCTTTGCTGAATATTTCACGGTAATGTATGACCGTATATTTTTGCAGTTATTGATATCTAAGTCTTAGCGTTAAGTTTTCGATTGTGTTTAAAAACATTTTTATTGTGCTCACCTCTTGATTTAAGAACAAGACTTAAATTCCTAAACCTCATCCTTTACGCCCCCGTACCTCTCGGAAGTCGATCTCTGTAAAACCAGTTCTTAGCGAATTTCTACTCAACAAAAGAAACATGTTTCCCAATTTTTAAGTCTATTGGTCTAATAGTTGAAAAAAAAAACGGGAATTTGTATTAATACCTCTAAAACCTCCTTTTGAATGTCGATTTATGCACAAAACCTCTTCAAAGCAAATATCTATTCAACAAAAGAAACATTCTTCCCGAATTTCAATTATAAGGGTCTAATAGTTCAAAAACGGGATTTTTTTTATGTACACTGCTGACCACATAAATGCAACACCTTGAAGGAAGCATGTAAATCATGTGAAATTTACATCATGCGTTGGCGGTGATAAAATATGCAAATTCTTGGCCTTATAGCGCAGACGTACATCACGGAGGACTATAGCGCCACCTGCAAGCGCTATATAAGACGAGAACAGATTGGAGATCTGAAGTACGGCACCTTTTTTTTGCGTAAGCTGTTTACATATGCCTCGTGGAAGACACCGAGCGTCTTTTGACCAAGTTTCTGAATTCCACCGAGGAAGAAGAGTAGCCTACAGGGATTGCGAATTATCCTTCAGAGAAAACGGTCAACGTGTTGGAGGGAACCAAGCAACTGTGATGTGAATCTGTCTTAGCTGGAAGCTGGAGGAGGCGATGGACCGACGGGGCCGATCACACCTGCTCGTGATGAGAGGTGGATTGTGCGCATGGCAGTGATGAATTGAGCAGCTACATAGCACAACAGATTCAATCTGTTACGCATCATTCGGTGTCCACTGGTACCATTCGACTTCGTTTGCAGCAGAGTGGAATGTCTGTAAAGTGTCCATTGCCTCGTTTACCTTTGATTGGAAACCACAGGCGTTTGCATCGCCAATGGTGCGATGAACGGTGAACATGGACAACAGAATAAAACGACATTGTGTTTACTGATGAATCCATGTGTTTACTGATGAGACACCATGGTGAGAGGCTGCTGAACTGGTGTGTTCTGCATCACCACACTGGTTCTGCACCCGATATCATGGTTTGGGGGTGATAATGGATTTAACTGCCGCACCCCTGTAGTATGCATTGCTGGTACACTGAACAGCCTGTGCTACATCTCTGAGCCCGTGGTCCTCCCTTACATTCAGCGCTTGTCATAAGCAGATCTTGCCATCTTCCAACAGAATAATGCGTGATTCCGCGTGGCACACAATGTTTCAAGAGTATTTCTTTACCCGTCGAATTGAATTACTTCCTTGGCCTGTTTGCTCTCCAGATCTATCACTAATTGCAAACGTGTGGTCCATCCTTTCACAACGACTGACCCAGGATACACCATCCGCTGCTACACCAGATCAACTTTGGCAATATATGGACTGCTGCACCCAAAGGATACATCCAATGCCTCCTTGATTCTATGCCGAGGCGTGTGGCAGTGGTTAGAGCCAACAATGGGGGCTACACTAACTACTGATTTTGTCATTACCCACACCTCACAAGAGGCTGTAATTTTAAATATTTGGTCTTTGTACAAGATGTTATCTGTCAAATAAACTTCGCTGTGATATCTCTGGTCCTTCTTGGGGTTGCATTTTGTAAGGCCAGCAGTGGATAACACTTCCGCAACCCTTCATCTCTTGGGACTCGATTTGCTCAAAATCGTGATTAAGTGTTGCGGAATAAAAGATGTCACTGAATGTAGTAATCGTTTTCTGAACATGAGCAGGAAACAGTGGCTTAACGTACCCCTCCCCCACAATCCTGGGTTCTAGGAGGGCTGACTTTGGAGAGGGGGGGGGGGGCTTAATACTCTCCGTTACGCCACTGGCGGGAACAGTTATCCATTATTGGCTGCATATCACGACATTTGGTGACTTTGTACATATATATGTAAACTCTTCCGTAATCAAGGAGGGTTTTGAAAAGATTCGCTAAAAATAAATTAATTTTTTTTATGGAAATATGTTTACTGCTCATTTGAAACATTGGCAAAGTTGCCTGCAAAATTTTGGCACGATACGATTTACGGTGTGGATTTGTGTAAGTCCAAAATAAATAAAAAAAACATTAGAATTTATATATAAGAAGTATTTCTGTGATCTGGATGCATATTGAAGCAAGAATGAAAAATTAGCAATTGATCGACTAGGAGGAGAGTCGAAAATGTAGAAAGATTAGTAGCGAAGCTTCTGTGGAAAGACCCATACCTCGTTTACCATTGGTGAAGGAGAAAGTTTCTCGAGTAACTTGGGATGTTGAATCTCTTTATTTCTCGTTTTCTTTATTTTTTTCTCGTTCTTATTTACGTTCTTTACGAAGTTAAGCCTCTGAGGGATGTACCTTATTAAGAAAATCTTTGTTGAAGGAAAAGTTTAATATGGACGACTATTTTCGAAAGAGATAAACAAATAAATCATGTCAGAAATTTTTATCCATTTCGAAATAAATTGTAACTCTGTAGGGTTTGAATAAAAGCAAAATAATTTAATACATCTTAATACACAGGAATCCCCAAAGTGTCTGGGAATACCTATCCCCCATCTCCATCTTCAGTTGTGAGTCAAAATAAATGAAATGCTTGTGTAGCATTTTAATATCTAGTAAAGCATTATCATTTTTATTTCTCACTGATTTTATACTTATTGTGGTGACTTATTAAAAATTTCCTGTTCAGAGTAGATATCATATCGTCGTCCTAATTATTAGAAAGCGTAACTCCTTCTGGATGAACTTTACAGGAGCAAGTAAAAACTGTTTATGTTTACTATGCTATGCACGGTGTGACGGATCTATCCGCGTACTTTCTTGTAATCCTCTTAGGAAATCTTTGGGCTATCAATTCGCGTTTACTCACAACCAACCCTTTGAAGAATAAACCGTGATATTTAAATTAAGACAACTATATACAGTCAAGGCTTTCTAGCTAGATAGGAGAAGAGAGAGAGTCAGGAGACAGGTGTGTGTGAGATAGCTACTGATCAGGTATGATTCATATTTATAGTCGTATTTCAAATACTAGATAGGCGAACGAATTAAAGTGACAATTGGACACTGAAGGATTTAATTAGTGATAATTTAGTTAGGTAAGTAGAATTGATCCTAGAATAAGAGGATTTATAATTATAGTCCTCTAGTAATTCATACATCTCGCTGTTACTCCACATATATTGCTTACATTGAGACATTCTCTTCTTGTTGAAATTACTTGAATTGAGTTGCTAAATTGTTTGATCAATAAATAGATTGATTTTGATTATGTCTGGTATTCCTTCCCTTCCTTCCTAGGAGGGAAAGAGAGAGAGAGAGCCAAAGGCAATGGGCTCAATTCATGTGACGTCATAGTCACATGATAGTGAAAGCCACGTGATTCTAGCCAATCAATGCAAAAACTCATGCGACGTCATAGTCACACGATAAAAACTATCTAGTGTTTCCAGCTAATCAGTTCACGCGCTCCAGTGTTGCCAAGTTTGCTCTTTGCAGAAACTTTCTTTTAAAAAGTACATATGTATGCAAAATGCATTTTATTTAAAAGTATAAACATAAAATATGATTTTTTTTTTAATTAAAAAAAATTTTTTTTGAAGAATTTTTCCCCCCTAATATTTAAACATATGAAATTTGAAATTTTACGTGAGTTTTACAAATAGAACAACAGGTACAATTATTTCAATGTTTGTTTTGAATTCAATGGAAAACACGTGTTTGTGTTTTTATCATGTGACTTCATGAATTGAGCCCATTACTTGAATGCAAATGAGCATAACAAATTAGCGATATTTTTATAGGACATATGTAATCCAATGGATAGACTTGAAAATGCTCCACTAGATGGCATTTAAAGTCTTATTTCGATATTTTGTGGAGTAATGCATTCGGATAATTAGGCCGACGATTTATCTCCTCCCTCATTCTTGCATAATTTTTTTATTAATAATATTTTTCCACATTAAAACTGACAGTGAACTTTATTTAAGTACTATAGCGAAAAGACTGAACTTTTATCGGCCGACTTTTAAACGTTATTTATTCCAAGTGTACACAAAATATTAAATACGCAGGAAGCTGAAATGGCTATTTCAGAATCAAATTTAAGAAACGGAATCATCTGTGCTCGTACTTTCATTGTTTGGGATGTTAATTTAGAATTTGAAGAGGACTTTGTTTTTCGAAATACATTTATATAGCCAATTAGTTCGCAGAGAATTTGAAATACAAGAGGCTAGGAGACCGACGTCGTATATCAAAAGAACTGCTAATATTATTTCGAGTTCTTGGGAAAGAGTACACATCATTCTGTAACTGAGTTGTAAGAACATGTTTAATTGTTCTTGGATAACTTTAGCAAAGAAGTTTTATTTGAAAAAAAATTTACCCCGCTGCATTACACTAGTCAATCAAAAAACAGGTATTGATTTCATTAGTTCGGGGCTGTCCTCTTCTGAAAATGAAAAATAACAGAAGCCCAAATCACAAAGCTTTTTTCCAGATGAAAAATATATTATTAATACCAATATCAGGATCGGACTACACTGACGAATAAAGAACGAAGTATTTTATTGACCATTTTTGTCTCCATTCGGGTTTTCTTTTTCGTCACAATTCTTGCTTTTTTTCTGCTATAAAATCTAACTAAATGTTAACAATACAATGTAACTTAAACTTATTCTATTGTTTTCTTAAAATTACATATTTATTAATAAGTACAATGGAATAATCGTAATACTTCTAAGTAAATTTAAGAAGGTAACATAATTTTACTATTTTCCCTAAAAAGCTAAATTCAAATTATTTTTTAAAAACAATCTTCATTCTTCAGAATATTTAGCACATACACACTGACAAAATTGTTACGAGCGTTAGAAAAATCCTATTTATTTTATGTATGTTTAAAATTCCATTAAAAAACAATTTAAAATTTCAAGGAGTTTAGCTTCAATTCTTCTTAATTTAAAATGCGTTAACAAAGAGGAGTTTAAAAATAGTTTAAAGCGTGTCAAAACTATGCCATTTAAAATTCCTGCCAGGTTCAAAAATTGTTTTTAGAATACTTCAAGGTTAACTGACAGGTTAAATACTTCTGCTACAATTGCGAACATTTTACAAAGAGACCTATTGTAAATTTTCTCTGACATGAGAGTCGTCTTGCTTCTATTAAACTTCAAGATTATGAAAATATTTGTTAAAAAGAAATAAATATAGTAATGTCAAAATTATTTATAAAGTTATCTGCGAAGAATCGAAACTTCATACAAACGGATAAATGTATATTCGTCTGGATTTTTTTTTCTCCGTGCTGTATATACATATATATACAACTGAAAAATGTCAATCCGAAAAATGATTTTAATTAAAATCCCAGAAAATGATTTTGTTACTCAATTTATTCCTTTTGAGTGTTACTACAAATCTTGTGACACACACTTCCCTTTATAAATTTTTTAAAATTAAATACTTGCATTTTCGAGTGTTTTATTTTAATTTTTCTACTTTTGTTTTTTTTCCAAAATTCTTTTTATTAAAAAATTAAATTCAAACGTTCAGTATTGTAAAACTGTCGACCATCTATGACAGTAAGAAAAAACTGAATTTGATTATCTCGTTTATAATACAGATTTATGGAAGAAAATGTGATTATTTTCTTTTCTTTTACTTTCCTTCCTTCTTTTCTATGGTTACTAACTCGTGGGTGATGTTGTCCCTCCTAAGTTTTGTGGCCGTGGTAGGCTAGTGGTCAAGGTAATGGACTTGTGGCCGCGTGTCATGTGTTCGAGCCTAGTACCGCTGAAGACCCGTGGTGCAGAAGGGGTTGATGCGCGTTAAATATGTCGAGGCTACAACGTCCTTAGATTGGTGTGATGTGGAAGTTAAGAGAGTGGTATGCTAGTTCATGTATCATCCTCGTCATTTGCCTGCGATTCAAAATAGTGCTAATAACCGTCTTAATGCTCCGTAGAATGGCTTTAATATTCAACCAATAAGCAATTGTAATAATATACTTTAATGTTACTTGGAAGCTTCTTATTTCATATCAAAGAGTATCCACCGAATGTGTTACAATTACAGTCGGACCTCTATTTAACGAAGCTGTTAAATCTCGAAAAACATTTTATGTGGAAAATTCTTTAAATGGAGATTCGTCTTTCAATATGCTTTATATAAACCTCACAAAACGAATTATAAATTCATAAACACTATATATTATTAAAAAAAAGTTATTATTTACTTTTTTTTTGTAAATTAATACATATTTATTTCATAAATCTTACCCATCAAAAAGAAATATGCCAGGGAGAAAAGCATTGTTTAGGAATACATTACTTTTTCAATTTAAATAAATAGTTTTGTATTAAAATTAACGAATTTTCTGACATTGTTTTAATTTTAAGTCTACAAGTAATTTTAACCATACATTTTTTTTTTATAATCGGTAATTTTAAGCATACATTACCAAATGCGTTCTTAAGTATATTTACTAATAAAATCTTTAATTCTTAAAAAATTTTTGTCCGGAAAAATTTCAGTAATTTTATTGCTCTAGATGAGTTAAGTACTTGGTAAAGCCAGATAAAGGTCATTGATCACCATAAAATGTGTTGAAAGCGGAAAAATAATTTGAAATGTCCAGAAATATTTTCAAAATAGGGAGAAAAAAAAATCGATTCACAAGAGAATACGTTCGTTAAATAGAGTATGGACTTCGCTATTTGGAGGTTACTTTACGAAGAAAATAATAAAATATTCTTGGTTCCTGAAAAATATTAGCAAAATAGAGGTTTGTTAAATGGAAATTATAAATTATGCTTAAAGGAACTTGATTATAAATCACTATAACAAGGTAGTGAAGCCTAGTGACCAAGTGGTAGTGTATTGAGCTTCGCACAACAGGTCCGAGGTTCAAACCCCGGGCTGGGCAAGGTCATCACTTCAGTGGGTCGTTAAATGAATATCATGCTTGCTTGGGAATTAAACACCGGGAGTTTCGCTTCAGACTGATCACCTGACCGAAACATCTGCTCAATCATCTCAGGGCTCAAAGTCACTGAGATGGGCACAGTAGGCCTTGTCTCTCATGGACTGTTGCGCCACTGTGTTAAGTTACTATAAAGTAGAGGTGTTAAGTTGATAATCAATCCTCCAACTCCTCTGGAGTGGATGGTCTGCGATGGGGCGTGAGATGCAACAAAAGGCTTAACTCGGTTTCATTCGTATTCCTAAGTTTTGGAACACGAATTGAACTGTCACAAAATGCTCTTATTATAAAGTTATTGAAGCAGTTACAGCAATCGATTTTTTTATACAAATATAATGAGTCTACCCAACGATAATTTGTTAAAGTAACGATAAACTGGAACTTCTGAGTTAAGATATCTTTTATTTTTTAGTCTGACGTCAAATGTAAATTCCGAGATCAGTTACCCCAATGGCTTATTATAAGGAATCTATTCTTAAGCTGATTGAAAAACCCAACTAATAATTCTTATTTGAAAAGATGGAGCCAGTAAATAAATTCACAAACAATGGAACTAAGCTCAGTCAACAAACAGAATAAGTTCTGGGTTCATTTCTTAATACTTTTATTTTGTGAAATAATAATCTCCCGTCTTCAGTACTGAAAGTAGACAGAACTAATGGCCAGCAAAACAAGTTGAAATAGAAGGCTAATAGGATTAAATAATAAAAAAGAATCTTTCAAAATAATCGCAAGCCTTGCATTTTTTTTTCTGTGAATTATATATATATAATAAGCTCTCTCTCTATTTTTGTTATAAGATATAATAATTTCTCTCTCTTTTTTTTGTATGTACTTAAAAACTTTCCCTATTTACTATGTGAAAGGGAAAAAATTATATTTTTAACTTTACAATTCTGAATATTTAAAAATTTCCAAACGAAACAAAGTAGATGCAATGATAAAGAAAGGTTTTGTGGCCTACCAGAGTTTCAAATTATAAACAATATGTTTGTAAACAATTTTGTTGTCAGAAAATTTTAGAAATAGGCTTTGGAATATCAGACAAATACTTTAAAACATATTTATTTATCAAATTATTTTGGATTTATTCTGCTTTATTTCAAATTTTGGTTTTTATTTGCGATAGCTGCCTAAAAAAATACTTTTGTGATTCAAGTTGGTAATTAACTTTTCCATTTTATACTTTTGCTTAATTTTCAACCCGTGCTTATTCTTCATGTTGTTTTTCTATTTTTTAATCGATCTCCTATTCTGAGAATCCAAATATATTTTTCTAAAACAATCATCCTACTCTATTACGAGGTCCCTAAATTCAGACACTTATAGATTGTCATTTACAGCAAAATCAAGGTGAATCTCTCTAAAATACGAAGAAATTTTCATCGTGGTTCCTGGTAACACATTTTGTATTCTAAAAAACTTTGAGTTTAAGAAGTTCGGGAAGTGTAATTGTGTGATTAAAAACTGAAACATATCTCGTTTTAAGAAAAATCATGCGATTGAATTTAATGCAGGGGTACTCAACCTTTTTTTTCCCCGCCGAGCCATATGCATGTGATACAGTGCTTCTCAAACTTTCAACATTTGTGACCCGATATTCAATTATAATTTTCATTGCGCCCCCCTTTCATAAAATAACAATGCATCGAATCCATTAATGCTATACTTGACGCTAAAGCTACTGTTGTGACGCCTGGCCAGTATCCTAAAATGGCGCTGCGATCGCCAGGGGGAAGTAGAGATGAGAACGCCATAAGCGTTGAGAGAGTGCGTTTGTGAATAAATATGGAGATAGAGTCCAAAAGTATGTGTGTGATCGTTTATTTTAATTGAGTAATTTTTTATACCAATGAGCTATCAAGGGCCAAAACAGCTACAATACGATTTTAAGCTCTTAAGTGCCACCGGCGTAAATAACATCTCGCTGGGCCAAAGCGATCATTGTCCCGAACGTATGCAGGCGTCTTTTCGAAGTACGATCTTCTCTGTCTACTGTTATTCATAATATTATTCTGAAGATTTTGGAATGCAATAAATGGAACTGGCAGTGTTTGCAAAGGATTTACTTATTTCAGAGGAGTTTTTACTAATTGATTCCTTTTCATCCCCGTTGGTGTGGTAGTTAGGAGAGGGGGGTGCCAGCTCAGGTGTCGTTCACGTCACTTGACCATGGTTCAAAATGACGTGGTCCGTCGCCAA
>BMAV01006394.1:0-15000 GCA_019973955.1 Trichonephila inaurata madagascariensis
TCTCCCTTCATTTTTGCTTCAAACAGGAATCGAGACCCTACAATCAGGAATCGAGACCCTACATACTTTGCTTCAAACAGGAATCGAGACCCTACATGCAATGTTAGACTAAAAGGTGGGTGAAATATGGACAGGATTCATACAAAAGAGCCGTTAAAACTCCCATGTTGGATTGAAATCTTAAATACAAGGTGTGGGTAAAAAGTAGGTGAAAAATGGACAAGAGTCATAGAAAAAGAGCCGTTTGAACAGAAAAGGGGGAACGAAACCACAAAAATACGGCATTGGAAGGGTATTTGTTTCAAACGAGATGATTTTCGTTTCAAATGAGAGGGTTTTCATTTCAAATGAGATAGATTTCGATTCAATTGAGATAGTTTTCATGATTAATTTTAAACGAGAGGGTTTTCGATTCAATTGAGATGGCGATTCATTTCAAACGAAATGGTGATTCGTTTCAAATGAGAGGGTTTTCGTTTCAAACGAAATGGTGATTCATTTCAAACGAAATGGTGATTCATTTCAAATGAGATAGATTTCGATTCAATTGAGATATAGTTTTCATGATTAATTTTAAACGAGATGGTTCCCATGATTAGATTCAAACGAAATGGTGATTCATTTAAAATGAGAGGGTTTTCGATTCAAATGAGATAGTTTTCATGATTAATTTTAAACGAGATGGTTCCCATGATTCGTTTCAAATGAGGTGGTTTTCAATTCAAAAAAGGTCGTTTTCCATTTTCAATCATTTTTTAAAAGGGTCACGGTGCTCAGCTATTTTTTCGACCGACTGTACATTTGATTTCTTGACAAAGAATTTCCCACCAAATTTTTAATACAATGTTCTTAAACAAGTGAATTTCTCAGAGCAATGGGCCATGACCGGGCCACTTAAGAAGGCTCGGTGGGCAGCATATGGCCTGCGGGCCTCAGGTTGAGTATCGCTGACCTGAATTATAAGTATTCTGTTGCTTATGATCCAGGGTCCCAAAAAATTCTTTTATACTCGCTAGTGCAATGTTTTGCACACCTAACACCGGTAAATTAATATTTCTCAGTGAGTGAGTGAGTGAATATTAATGCCGCACTGTTCAGCTACACGAGGGCTTTTGGCGACGGACCTCGTAATTTTGAACCATGGTCAAGTGACGAGGACGACACCTGAGCTGGCACCCCGCTTCTAACTACCACACCAACGGAAGGACGTTTGAGCTCTCGACAGATTTAACGTACATCGCTCCTCTACACGGCGAGTCTAGTGGTACTGGGCTCGAACTTATGACATACCTGCCATGATCCGATACCTTGACCACTGGGCTACCGCAGCTCCCTTAATGTTTCTCAGGGGAGAAAACTAAGTTAGAATGCATAAGTCAAAAGGATTGCCAATGAAGGGGAGGGAACAACTTATCGACATATCAAGTGATTCGACATTAAAACTAACATTTAAACAGGAACAGCTTCTAAATTTCAGGCTGCGAAATACAAAGAAGTTTCACACAGTTATGAACATTTAAATACCTTTTTTTTATCAACTTATTTGTGTTATAAACATTTCTCTCGACGTATGTGGCAACAAAAATAAAATGCAAAAACAAATTAACGCAGAATATGATTTTCGGTTCGAGATCAGTAAGCAGATTAAGTAAGAAAGCAGTAAATTTATTTATTTAATTATTTCTGATCTTTAATTTCATATTCTTACAAGGTAAGCAGAATTTTGTTTTTCTTTTACTTTAACAAATAGACTCAAGGTGAGTCTGGCGGGGGATGAGGTGCCCAATGTAAAAAGGCCCTTTTAACGATGGCAAATAAGATGGATCCAAAATGGAAATATAAAATTTTGTCCCCTACGTCTGAAAAATTCTTATTACGAGCCGGGAAAAAGGAAAAAAACAAAATAAATATATTTTTTAGAAAATAAAAAAAAACCGTCACCCCCCCCCAAAAACTAACCCACAACTCTAACACGGAGAAAAGAAAAAAATTCCCAGATTCATCAAATTTCTAAATGTCATTTCTAGAAATGGAAAACTACTTTTTGCTATTTCGGATCAGTTTGTTTTTAAAAATCTTATATTTAGAGAAATATTGAATGTTTCGGTTAATGCAAGGGTTTTTGGGGGGGTAAAATTTTTTTTATTTAAAACCCCAAATACGTATCCTTGGAAAATTGTCTGCAAAATTACAAAGTATAAAAAAGGGAATGTAGAACCTTAAAAACAAAACCATTTTTTTGATTCCTCCCTTTGGAACGTTTTTTTAAAAAATTTCCAAAGGGGTTTTTTTAAAATTTAAAAAATTTCAAAAGGCAAAAATAAAAGGGGTTTTTTTAAAAAAAATTCCTTAATTTTTAAACCCCCAAATTTTTTTTCACAAAAGACTGGAATATGAAAAAAAAAAAATTTTGGCATTTTTTTTTTTTTTTTAAAAATCTTTTACCGCGTGGACTAAATATTACTAAGTCAAATCCTTCCTCGAATATTTAATAAAATCCTTTCTTCATTTTTGGCGATTTTAACCTGCATCATTCGATGTGGGGATCGAATCACAGTTCAGATACAGTAATATTTTTGTTGATTGGTTAACTGAATCAAATTCATTACTTCTAAATACAACAGTTCCTCCCTACAGAAATTCCGTGGGTAAATCCTCTTTAATCGATCTTACAATTTGTTCCTCAAATTTATCTGGACATACTAATAGTTATGTGTCAGCTTGTTTCTTTGATAGTGATCATAGCCCAGTAATAAGAGTTTTCTCTACTAAAGCTGAGTAAAAGATTTTTAACAAAAATAAACTGGCAAATAGTGAAAGAAGTGCAGATTATACTAAATAATTTAGTAGGATATATAGATAATCTTCTTGATAAAATTTCGAAAATTATTCATAGTAATAGTAAAGAAGTTAAAATTTCTAACAAATCTTTCCCTCCATGGTGGAATGGTACTTGCCATAATTTTTATAAATTAAAGAAAAAGTTCAGGAAAAAAGCTACACGAAGCATTTCTCCCCAATTATGGATCAATTACAAGCAATACGCTAGTAAACTCAGATTCCATATTAAAAATGCTAAAAGATTATACTGGGATAATATTTGTAACAACGTTTCTAATCCAAAGATATTTTTTAATATTCTCAAGAAGCTCTCCACCTCTAATAATATAGATCCTAAGCATAATATCCTTCAAATAAATAATATAATCATTACTCATGCTCAAATTCAAGCAAATATTTTTGCGGTTTTTTTGCATCTAAAAACGCGCGCTCACCATGAACCAATTCTTCTGGACTTTTTCCACAAAGCGGATAACATTCTTAATAAACCTTTTCATATTTCCGAAATTCACAGAGCAATAAAACTTTCTAAAAATTCAACTCCTGGAGCTGATCATATCACAGCATCTTTCCTTAAAAGGCTTGATCACGATTGTGAAGTAATTTTAAGATATTTTCAAAATTATTTGATAATGCAATAGTTCCAAACTTTTGGGGAAACATTCAGTCATCCTCCGATTCCCAAACATAAAGACAAATATCAAATTTCATCTTGCGACCAATAGCACTGACTTCCATCTTTTCAAAAACCTTTGAAAGAATTTACACCAATAGATTAGGCTATTTTTTAACTGCAGAAATAAAAACTTCATCCTCAACATTACGGTTTCGTCCCATTTAAAGATAGAAGTGCTACCTATCTTATTCAAAAAGCAATAGTGGATGCAAAATTGCAAAAGAAATATTTTGTAGGAATAAGTTATATATATATAAAAAGCGCATACGATTCAGTTTACATTGATGGTCTTCTCTAAAATGTCTCCCAAATCGGTATAACAGGAAAAACAGCTATTTGGACCCAAAAGTTTCTCACACATCTTTTTTTTTCAGGAAAAATGGAGGATTTTTTTTCCTCCAAAGGATATCTTCTCAAGGTCTTCCCGGGGTAGTGTTCTCTCTCCTTTTATATACTATATACATGCATGATTTTTTTGAAACCTTGGAACATGACACCGAATGTTTCATACATGCTTATAATGTTTTCATTTACTGCTCACATCATTCTCTAGATTACATTCACAAAAAATTGCAAAATACGCTGGAAAGAATTTCTCAATGGTGCAAATATTGGAAGCTATCTCTTAGTCCAGATAAAAGTACAATAGCTGAGTTATAAAATAAAAGAATACGTTTCCTAATTTATTGGAAGGGCATTCACTACCTTGGCAATCCTGTATTATTAATGTAAATATTTAGGAGTTCACTTTTCCAAACGGAGCCAGAATGTTTCATTAAGAAATCAATTAAATAGCAAAGCATTGAAAAAATTAATAGCCTTAAGGCTATGGCCTACAAGCATCATGGACCAAGAGCTGCTGATCTGATCAAAATAGTAAATAATAGTATATGCAGTGTTTTCTACTACTTCAGTCATATAATAAATAAATGGTATGACAGCCAACTGAAACCTTTTAATGTCATTCAAACCAAAGCCCTCCGAATTGTATTAGGACTTCCACAATGGACTCCAAACATTGTACTTTTAAAATTTGCTGGACAGGAAATTTTATCCAAATTAAGGCGGCAAATAAATATTTCTTTTCTCAAATTTCTAATCAAATCTTTTCTCCATTATTTAGCAATATATAACCCCGATTCTCTAAATTTAAATATTATGGAAGAAGATAAAAATATTATAAATATACTACATCCTTTGAATGCTATTAGTTATCACATTATCCCAATTCCCAGAATAATATCTTTTCAAACTCCATGCAAAATATATGTCGATAACTTCAAATTTCAGGATAAAATTTACCCAAAACAGATTAATAAAAGGGGGTTATTTAATGAAACAATAGATCGCGATTTCCAAGACTTCTATATAATAGCTACTGATGCTTCAAAAACTGAACAAATTACATTAATTTCAGGTATTACGCGGAAAATTCCTCTTTTGCCTACAGAGAATCAATCCCATTAATTCTGTTTTCACAGCTGAAACTCTGGCTATCTGCCAAGCTTTAGATGATATGTCATTTACAAACAAGAATATGCTAATATTATTTGATAGTCTCTCTTTTCTCTCAGCTCTTCAAAATTATTCGATCAAATCTCATAGTGTCATCCATAAATTAGCTAGCAAGATTTTCATTCTATCTTATTATTATCAGATAATTCTACTTTGGACTCCGGGACATTCAAATCACTAAAGACCGCCGTGAGGCAGCGATGCACGTCAAATCTGTCGAGAGCTGAAACGTCCTCCCCCGGTGGGTTGGTAGTTAGGAGGGTACACTCAGGTGTCGTCCACGTCATTGAATGTTTCAAAATGACGTGGTCCGTCGCCAAAAGCCCTCAGTAGCTGGAAAAACCCGTGTGACGTTTAAAATCAAATCAAATCAACCGGACATTCAAATATATTGTGGAAAATAGAATAGGAGGATAAACTCGCAAAATCGTACAGTCTAATGTTTATATCGACTGATCGCCTCCAGAAGACATCAGCAAAAATATGCCAAGAAATAGTTTTAAAAAGCAAATTTTAACTCTGTTCAAGCAAATATTTTGAAAACTTGGGCAATATTCAAACATAAATTCCGTCTCTAATGACAAGTAATAGAAGAGAAAAAAATCCTGTACCCAATCTTCAGCAAAATGATCATCACTCCTGGACTTCACAAATTTAATTTATCAGAAAGCAAACTGGTTTTTGTAATTTGCTTAAACGATTTGGCGACATCTTGTTAAACTGCAAAAGATATATTATCCTCGAAATCAATAAAGCCTTTTCTCAAAACTGATCCACACATAACATTACTTAAAAACTATTGAGAAAGCTTTGTAAATAGATTATCATTCAGATTTTTTATCCAGAAAATGAAATATTTTGATTCTTTAAAATTATGAATCCTTTTTTTTTCAGGGATAATAGCCTTTGCTTAATCCCAAAAACCCTGAACTGAACGCAGAAATGAAATGCGACTGTAGGCGCTTCAATAGGCCTAACTTCCACATTTGAGGTAACAAACACACCCTTTTTAGCCAAATATAATAACAAAGGGGTTTAAATACACCTATTGCGCGAATTTATGCTATAAATGCGGTTTTCCAAAATTGGGCCGCGCCTCTTTGAAGACGTAAAACTCTACGAGAGGCGTGTGCATATTGAAAAGTCGAAAAGAAAAGATTATTTTTAAAAAATATGAATTTACTGAAAGTAAACAAACAAAATACATTGACATAATAAAAAAAAATAAAATACACAATTACATTGATATAATACACTTACAAATGTATCAGTACTACACAATGTACTTTATAATTAATTTAACAAAATACTAAGCTAAGAACAAGTGTAATAATTACCAGTGACCCAATGAGCTTGACATATATAAAATTATATACAAAAATAAACTCTTTTATATCGTAATAATTTGTACGGTTTAAAATTAATCCCTTAACTGCCGTTGAAAAATTACGCAATTCACACCTCAATGACATCGTTTTCCACGTAGGCGCGTTAATGTGATGTATTGGAGGGGAGAAAAGGAATAAAAATAAGCAAATTACCTGAAATAAATAAATCCTTCGCAAACATTGTCAAGGTCCTTTTCTTGCATTCTGAAACCTTTGGAATATTTATGGATAGTAGTGCACAGAAAAGATCGTACTTCGGAAAGACGTATATATACGTTCGGGGCAGTTAACACTTTGGCTGAGTGAGAAATTTATAAACGCCAATGGCACTTAAGAGGTTTAAGTCGCATTGTAGCTTTAATGTCTAAGGATGGTATTATTGAATTCAAAACATTGTTATTGGATGGTGGGAAGGGGGCGATGAAAATTATGTTTAAATATTGGGTCGAAAATGTTGAAAGTTTGAGAAGGACTGGGCTAAGTGGATAAGATAACCTGAAATTACTCAACTAGGAGATGGGGTATACATATATATAGGCGGGCAGATCTATATACAGTTAAAATCGTTTAATACGAAATTGAAGGTACTGAAATATTTTTTCGTGTTAAAGGATATTGCAAAAAAAAAGCCATATATTCAACAAAATTAAGCTTATTAAAGTACATTTTATTTACATAGATATGTATATATGCATGTATTTAATAAAATCAATGGAAAAAACACATTCACAAGGGCTTAATGAAATTTAATGCAAAATTTTCAAGTTTTTTGTAGAACATATCATTTGTTTAGTTTTTGAAAAATAATCTGATAATTTTCTTTGCATTGTCTTTTTTATTAGCAAATTATCCAGAAATTGTTCGATGTCGTCCCTTTGTTATTCAATTCACCAATGGAATGTGCGTATAAATAACTGCTCATACTTTTTTCATGATGTTCCTCATTTCGGATGACTTGGGAACTGGAGATGCGTTATTCATTCCGTTTTCACCGTCAGAATCTGTATCAATAATACTTTTTGAGCTTTGAACATACTCCAAAATGTCTTTGCCTGTCATGATTGGGGCTGTACACACATTATCATCAAGTACTGCAACGAATTCTTTCGATGATATAGTAGGACAGTCCAGTAATACAGAAAACTAATGCGAAACCATCTCTCTTTCATTTAACACCCCTCTGAAATCTCTGGTGTTTTCCGTATTTTGTTCATTCCCAGAAGGAAAATCTTTTCGTGTTAAGATGGAAAAAAAATGCATGAAAATACATAGCAGTTTGTCGGGACCATTGTATTATTTCGTGTTATCCAATATTTCGCTTTAAGTGTTTTCGCGTTAAACGTATTGAACTGTAGATCAGGATTAGCTTTTAATCTGTTTTCTTTTATTATTGTTTCTAGTACTATATATTATGAATCTTTTGATTCGCCTATTTAATTACATGATATCTTGCTACATTTTGGGACTCTTTAAAGAAAAAACGCACATAAAACCCGCAACTTTTTTACTATAGTACTTAATAAATTAAGAGATTTAGAACTTCGTTAACTTCCCTACCATTAATAATACTTTGTGAATATTGAAGTGTTTTTCAAACAGGCTTTGTGTGTAATGAAAATTATTTAATCAAAATAATCTGCAAGATTTTTTCTCAAATATACTTACAAGAAAGTACCTTTCGATGGAAGTATAACATTTTTATACTAAAAAGGAAAACGTGTGCTGTAAAACCATAAGCAAAAAAAACTCCCCTTCTTTCCTCTATTTTGTTTTTCTAAATTGTAAGGCTATTATTAAATTGAAAACTTTTAATTTCCCTAAATGCATTTTGAATTTAAACACTCCTATGTCTTAGGTAATATTAACCATATTAAATATTTTCGTAAAGCAGCTTTCGCAAAAATCAATTTTGAGACGCCTTTGTTAAATGTCAATCCAATGTGCGTTGCCAGTGTCGCTGATAATAATAATAAAAAATCTTTTCTATTGTGGTATAGTCAGCTCTGTCACGAACTTTGCTATCAAATGAAGGATGTACGTAAAAAGTAGGCATTAATGGACAATGTGTGTGAATCAACATACTGTGCACTAACATTCTGTTTTTCTTAAACTATGCTATGCTATCGGGAGAAATCAAGACTTATTTTGATTTTTCAATAACTATTTAAAATTCAGCATATTTATTCAAATTATTATAAGTTCTATTTTGAGAAATTGCACAAAATTTTGCTTGATTGATAGAACTATATGCGGCCGCCTCTTGTTTTGGCCGCCCTCGTGCGGTGCACGCGCTGCACACCTGATATGATTGGCCTTGCATTTGTTTATAATATAGTGTTTTTAGAAATTCAAAATATTTCATAAATAATTAGTTTTCCTTTTAACATGTGAAGGAATAGCTCATTTAGCATTATGGTACAAGGGAAAAAATGCAAAATACATTTTATAAAAGAAAAAGTGTGTGAAAACTCGGATAAAAATGAGTAGTATGATAAAATAAGTGATTCTCTACAGGATAGTATAACCAGAATATAATAATGTTTGTGTGTGTGCTTTTATATCTGAAAAAATATTCCGAATTTGGCCCCTATTCTTTAACATTAGCCGAAGACTAACTGTTGATTTTTGTCAAACGTCAAAGTTCGAGTTGAAACATTTCTGTCTTGATCAATTATTTGTGCTTTAACTGGTCCCAATTAACCTCAATAGGACGGCCAGAACGTGGTTTATCTTCTGTGTCAAAATTCTCAGCTTTAAACTTTCGAAACCAAATTTTTACTGTATCATAAGGAACAGTATTGAATCCTAAGCTTTGACACATTTTTCTCGGGCATTCAGCTGCACTGAGTTTATTTCGGAACTCATAGTACACAAGCTTTCTGATCTGTTGACGTGATGGCTCCATTTGAAACACTTTTTGATGCACAAGATAATAAAGTTTTGACAAAAAAATTAAACTGTCGTGTAGATCCAACTTTCAGATTTATAATGCAAAAACCTGTTTGGAGAAAGGTTAACTACCATGGGAATGGCCATTGTTCGTGTGGAGGTATCTCCCCTTGGCGGAAAACTTTTTACTCAACCCGATATTTTAAAAAATTTTCTAGGAAATTTTAGGAATAGGACACAAGGAGAAAAAGGCTTTCAGATTTGGACAAATTCCCTATTGACTTCAAAATCTCTGAAAAAATTAATTTCACCAAAATTATTAGCAAATTTGCTTCTCAGAAAGCCAGAAAAATTATTTTATAATCAATTATTAAGTAGCCTTTGTGGAAGAGGACTCATTTATATACTCTTCGTTTCACGAGATTTATGCTTTAGTACTTTTTTATTAGATTATATTTCCTGAGAAAAACTGTTTTGCTTTTCTAATTAAAAAATGTCTATTTTTATTTCAAAGGCGATATTTTTGCTTGTTTATTTATATATTTTGTTAAAGTATTTTGTAGTTATCATAACTAAGTAGCTGACCAAAAAATAAAGTTTTGCACTTCAAATTTTATTAATGATTTACTTTTTACTCTTATATATTGCAGGTAGATGAGTTTATAACCACAATATATAAATATTAAATATATAAGTATTACAATAAGTAAATATATAAATATTATAATTAATAATTAAATGTAAAATTACTTATAATAATATGTCAAAATACTTAAAAAATTATTATAATAAGTCGAAATATGAAAAATTCTCTAGAGGGGCTGCACAATAAGTCTTCGTACACGGGCAGCCAACACCCAGGATCGGCCCTGTTAACCACTCTACATGAAGGATCTTTAGGGGCACCAGGACTTGAGCCCAATACGCGACAAAAACAGCGCCGGCCCCTCAGTTTTATTATGGTCACTATTTAGATAAGTAGACAAATGGTAAATTTACATAAAAAAAAATTCAAACGTATCTTAAAATCTTTGAAAAAAACAACACCTCTCCTTAAATGTAATAAGCCTCTATGCCAGAATTCTCAAAAAGATTTTAAGTACAGAATATACAGTTAACAAAGTGTCACCCCTTATCATTAGATGTCATTCCTATTAATCCCACGAAAACCTTTAAAGGCTTAGACATATTCTGCGACAAAATAAATAAAAATAAGAATGCAGACATTGAAATGGGCTTTTAAAGTTTTCAAACCTGCCGTAAGAGCCAAATGATCATAGTCGAAAGCTCTTGACTGGTTACATTTCAGTTGAAAAGCTTGTCCGAGGCATAATCTTACTAAAGATGTCTAGCGGATTTGATGCTCGTTAAATCTGTGGAAGCTCACAGTCGTCATGGTAGGGTTTTAACTAAGATGTCACCCTCTATTGAATCGTGTCTCAAAATTTCGAGATCCGTCGTCAGTAGTTTTTGTTTTGCTTTTAAGTGCAACGTAAATAAGAACTAGCACGAATTTCAAATACTCAATCGTCTTCAATACCACAATTTTATCAGGGTGTGCCAGCTCAGATGTCGTCCTCGTCACTTGACCATGGTTCAAAATTTGGAGGTCCGTCACCAAAAGCCCCGGTAGCTGAACAGTGCGACGTTAATATTTATATATACTCACTCACCACAATTTTATCTTCTATTTACTCTTCAAAGCCCTCGAGTAACTGAATAATGCGAAATTAATATTCGCTCAATTTACTCTTTATTTTTTCACAAGTGAATGGAAATCAAAAAAGATCAAAATCCAATCGTGAAGAAGGTTAAAGGGAGATAGTACCTTCCAAGTCCAAACAAAATTGCATTTTGACACATTTTTCCCATTCTGTTAATAGCATGGCTGGCGTGTTAGTTCGAGCTTAGTGCCGCTGAGACCCACCATGTACGGGGAGAGGGGACGATGCACGTTAAATCGAGGCTCAAACGTCCTCTCCTTGATGTGGTGTGGAAGCTAGAACAGGGGTGCCAGCTCAGATATCGTTCTCGTCACTTGACCATGGTTCAACATTACGTGGTCCGTCACCAATAGCCCTCGTGCAGCTTTATAATGTGACGTTAGTATGACTCTCAACTCAATTCCGATTCTTGATACGAGTAAGAGTAAATTTGTCGCCCAGCCGGTATGGCGACTATGACCCTCGGCTTGTAACCGAGTGGGTTCGAATCCCGAGTAAGACATGGTTGTATCTTCTTCGGGAAAGAAGTAGGTCTTTCGCCTGTAATGGATTCCCGTCTCGAAAGGAAAGCAGAGCACACCTCTTGTTATATGCAGGGATCACATCTGTAATAAATGTGTATATTCTTCTGTTGTATTGTATGCTTTCTGTTCTTCACTTGTATTTCATTTGTTCCCAGGATAAAAAACACATGACAACAAGAGTAAATTTTGCTGATTTTAATATGAATTTCTTACGGTTTGCTTAGTAAAGTACAAACTTTAAAATATTGAAGCAATTTTTGCCATAAAGCTGAAGTATTTTTAACGTCATAAAATATGAATACAAAGAAAATATATGAAAACAAATTATCTTCCCACAAAATAACATTTAAAGGATGTATTGTAGAGCATACATCAAGGGTGGCGAACCTTTATGGATCATCGAGAGCCATCTTTTCTTAAGAAATGTTTACTGAGGTAATAGATGTGCCGTAAAATAACTTTGACTTGTAATTATTGGGAAAATAATAAAACTGAATACTAACTTAAAAATCTTTATTTACTACTAAAAATACATTTTGCACCGTATGGTAATAAATGTTTTAGTTATACGTGCAATTCAAATTAAAGTAACATTTGTGTGACTTCTGCTGTTGCAGATTAGATGATAAATAACTTATAATAGGATTATAATACATTGCTTTTAGCAGAATGTATGCTGAATTGGAGTCATCTGCGAAACGGTTTCTAAGCGAGTCTTTAATGTTATTTACCTCTGAAAATAATGACTCGCAGGCATAGATAGATGAAAATATGGTTATAAAATAGCATGAGCCAGCTTCAAACAGTAAAATGTGTCTGGGATCAAGTTCCATGTTTCCAAAATTTCGTTGTCATTTTTACTTATGCTGCATGTTAATCTTTCTGTTTCAATTAATTCCAGTTTTTCCTCATTTCAATAAATTTTTGGATCTACACTGCTGGCACCCGTAAATGCAACACCCTGAAGGAAGCATGCAAATAACATGAAAATTACAACATGCATTAGCGGAGGTGAGATATGCAAATGATTAGAATTTCAGCGCAGACACACATCACGCGCGCCTGTGGCGCCACCTCAAAGCGCTATTTAAGGCTTGGAGGTTTCGACGACTTCAAGTTCGGCAATTGTGTTTTTTTTTCAAAAAACGATCAGTTATGTCTCATAGAAAACAGCGCTCAGCTTTTGATCAAGCATCGTGGCCTACCGAGATTGTGGATTATCTTTCAGGAAAATCGGTAGTCGTGTTGGACGAAACCAAACAACTTTAATAAGGCTTTGTGACCGTTGGATGCAGGAGGGTACGACGGACCGACATGGTCGATCGCATCCACCTCAGTGCATCACTTCCCGTGAGGATAAGTAAATTGTGCAAATGGCAGTGACGGATCGCTCAGTCACATCACGAACCATAGCACAGCATATTGAGTCTGTAACGCATCATTCAGTGTCTGCGCGTACCATTCGACGCCGTTTACAGCAGAGTGGTCTGTCCGCAAGACGTCCATTGCTTGGTCTACCCTTGACGCACAACCACAGACGTCCCCGCTGCCAATGGTGCGATGAAAGAAGGATGTGGGTGGCAGAATGGAATGAAGTAGTCTTTACTGATGAGTCACGTATCTGTCTGCAACACCCACGATGGTCGGATTCGAGTCTGGAGACACCGTGAAGAAAGGATGCTGAACATCTGCGTTATGCACCGCCACACTGGTCCTGCACCGGGTAATATGGTATGGGGCGGTATTGGATATCACTCTCGCACTCTAGTATGCATTGCCGGTACTTTAAACAGCCAGCGCTACATCTCCGAGGTGTGGGAGCCAGTTGTTCTTCCTAACCTTCAGGGCTTGGCCACAGCTATATTTCAACAGGATATCAAACGAAGTCACATCAGGGTACATAATAAACTTGAGCGTTTCCGATAACTTTTTGAACTCAGAAAATCTCGCTGAAAATTCCTTGATTGAAGAATCAATTACAGAAATAAATTCTTCAATAATTTTTTTTGTACGTCTGGTTTCTCATGTACATCTAAATCTTTGATATTTTTTTTCAAGTTTGGGAAGTACTTGCAATTTCTTGTAATAATAATAACAAACGAGCGTGCTCGTCGCGATATTTTGTCTTAGTGATAAGGAATAATTAAGACAGAAAATTTTTCATCATATTCTGTTATCATCATAAAAACATACCACATATACTTTTTCAGACGATGTCTATTACTTTGCTCTTTTGAAAGTTGAACAAAAAAAAACAGCAATTAAAAAAAAATTTCATTCAGAAAAGTAATTTTTTTTTCATTATATTAATACATTTGTAAAAGTTATTTTTCCCCAACAAAAAAAGTATACTATTCCATGAATGACAGTAATCAGTGGCGAAAACAAGGGGGTGTCCTAGGGGTCCGGACACCCCCATAGCCTTGATTTTTTTCGATTTGTTTTAATCCTGTGGATATTACGTTAAATTTAATTATGTATTTGTTATTAATAATTAATGCTAATAATTTATTCAATAAATTTTGTGTTTTTGCACCCGAAAATCGACAAAATCAAAAGAATATGTTGGGCGGCGTATTGGAGCATGATACCAAAATGGTGGACTTTCGACCCTGGATACCCACCCTTGAAAAATTTTTGTGTGAGCTCTACTGTCAGTAATCTAATTAATGTATAATTTAGACAATTTTTCTTAATTAAAACACATTTTATTTGTGGAAAAGGGAAACTTTGAATATGATTTTTCCCCTTTAATATTGTTGACTTCGTAATTCTGAACCATGGTGGAGTGACAAGGATGGACCAGAGCTGGCACCGCCTCTCAAAGCTTCCACACCACGCCAACGGAGATAAACAAGCACTCACACAGTGGAAAAACGAGAATTGGGAGCCCTGCAAAGTCAGGTTTTGGGCTCCCTGGATCCCCCCGCGATGCGGGGGTGTACGTTACGCCACTGCTCACACATCTTATAGCATCATAAACGTTTGATACCTTGCGTTTATGCCTTCAATAATGTAACTAAGCAGCGTTACTGAGAAATATTATGTATATATATTTCATAGTTACAAATATTACTAAAGCAGATTTAATTTTAATTCTCTAGAAAAACATATCTGTTGAAGATAATGCTTGAAATCCAAAATTGTGTGAAAAATTCCAAGTACATAAATGTCGTATTAAATATTTAATTTTAGAAAACTAATTTCCTCCGTTGCTTATTCCGATGAAACCAATAAAGTTAAGGATTGTTTCCCTCATTTTATCTTAAAACCAATTAATATATATATCTTCCAATCGTTTTTAAATTTTATATTAATTTTAAGTGATTTGAAGATCGGTCGCATTTTTTGACAACGTTAAAAATTAATTACTAAGGTTTTTAAAGCTCACTTATTAAAGTTTTCAAATTAAATATTTTAATACGACTAGAAAAGAGATGCGA
>BMAV01006394.1:22500-81271 GCA_019973955.1 Trichonephila inaurata madagascariensis
AACTATGTCAATACAAAACATAAAAAAAAATGTATTTGAAAATTTAAAATGAACAAGCCCGTACAAAAAAATTTCATTCTATTTTTCTTTGGGATTGTTTTTGGGAAAAGCATAAAACTTACACAGATTTAGGGAAAAACCAGAAAAAGAAAAAAAAAAAAGGAAAAAAATTTCAATAAACCCGAAAATTTCAAAAAAAATTATACCCGTTCGGGGGACTGTTGTTTTCCTTTTTTTTGTGCCAAAACATTACAAAGGGTTTTCCCCGTGGTCAACTGCTTTCAAATTTCGGGATGTTTATAGGGGCAGGGGTTAGTTAGTTATTTTAAAAAAGCTTGAAAAAAAGTGGTGAAATTATGTTACTGAGAAAAGAAATATTTTTAAAAAAAGAATGTTAAAAAAAATAAGAGGAAAAAAAATAAACCCTTTAAAAAAATTTTTTAATTAAAGGGTTCAAGATTTCGCCCAAAAAATTTTTTTTATAATTTCATAATAGGGTTACTATATCACATTAAAAAGTGGCTCAAAATTTCCCCTTTTCATATATTTATCTAAAACCAGAATTTTTGTAAAATTTAAATTAGGAAAACACATTTCACTTCAACTGAAATTGAGGAAAGCTATTCAAATACGTTTTAAGGTTTTTTTAATGCTTCAATAATACTTTAAAAATACAAATTCAAGGGCTGATTCAAATAGAAAAAATTTTTTTTTAAAAAAGGGAAATAAACATTACATTTCTTCTTTCAAATATTCAGCAAACAAAAATTTTTAAAAAATTCTGGGAAAAAAAATTATCTTTTATTTTTACACCCAGTGTCAAAAAAAATTTTCAAGTGGGTTTAAATTATTTATTCACCATCTTTTGAATAAAATTCACGATATTTAAATTATAAATAAACTATTTCAAAATAGCAGCAAATTTTGATATTTAGTTTTAACCTTTAAAAGTACTAAAAAATTTAAATTTACCTAAAATAAGTTTTTAAAAACTTTAAGGTGAGGAAAAAAACAAAAACTTGGTTTAAAATTCCAAAATTTAAAAAAAAAAATTACTAATCAACACTGGAAACCCTGTAGAAATTTTTTTAATTTGAACTACATAATTTACTGCAATTATTTTAAAAAAATAAAAAAACATCACATGTAGAAGGAAAAAAAAATTTTTACATATTCCCTTGGTTAAAAAAATTCAGGGCAATGTGCAATTCCAGACTTTTTAAAACCCTTTCCCCTTTCAAATTTTGGGGGAAAAAAATCCTTTTAAAAAACCTTTCCGAATTATGAAAAAATTTATAATTAAAAAGACTTAAATTTTAAAGACAATATATAAAAATAAAAGAAATATTTTTAAAAACCCCTAACGAGGAAAGCCGTCAAATTAAACATTCTATTTACTTGTATAGTTTTGGGAATACATATAAACACGGATCCGAGACAAATGCAGAATATACCAACAGTATAATGACTTAAAAAAAAGGAAAAAAAATTTGAAACACCATGTTTCAAATTTAAACATGATATACTTTTTAAAAAATTTAAATGTACAAAAAAATTTGAATGGGGAGGGCATTTTACCCTTTTTGGTATTCTGCAATACACAAAAAAAGGGAAACCGATGCGTCAAGAAAAATTTTTTTCCTTTTCAAACAAGCCAATTAGGAAAGGTTTAATTACTTGTAAAATGCAAGTGAAAAGATATAACTGTGTGAAATATTCTTATATTGTATTCTTGGGGAAAAATACCTTTTTGGAAAAAATTTTAATAAAAATTAGATAAAAATGGGGGAAAACTATAAAACATGATTTTTTTTTTGGGGTTTTAAAACATCATTCTGCAAATTTTAAAATTTTTTAAATTTTTTTTTAAATTATTTTTTCAACAATTTTTTATTAAAAATTTTTAAATTTTTTCAATTTTTATTAAAAAAAACAATTAAAAATAATACCCTCCAGGGAAAAAAAATAAAAAAAAAACAAAAAAAAAAAATTATCTTCCTAAATTATATTTTTAAAGTTTTAAAATTTTAAAGGGGAATTTTTTTAAAAAATTTAAATTTTTAAATTTTTTTTTATTTAAAAAAAAAAGGAAAAAATAGTACTAAAACCATTCAAAAGGTTTTAAAAATTTAAAAAATAAACCCCCAAAACCCTGGAAAATTAAATTTTTCAACAAAATTTTTTTTTAAAAAATTTAAATTTAAAAAACCCAAAATTTTAAAACAAAAAAAAAAAATAAAAAAAAAATACAATTTTAAAAATTTAAAACCCCGATAAAAATTTGAATTAAAAAAATTGAAGAATTTTTAATTTTAAAGAAACATTCCCATTCAAAATTTTTAAAGTTTTAGGGAAAAAAGCTTTTTTTAACCCCTTAAAATCTAATTCAAAAAATTTAAATTTTTAAAAACAAAATAAAAAAATTTGGATTTTTTTTTCAAATTTATTTTAAAAAGTTAAAAAAAAATGTCATTTTTAAAAAGAAAATTTATTTCTTTTTATAATTTAACAATTTTCGAAAATTGAAACAGGCCAAAATTTTTTACTATAATTAAGGGAAAAATTTTTAAAAAATTAAAAAAAAAAAACCTTTTTTTAACAAAATTAATTAGAAACTAATTTCCTTTAAAAATTTTAAGTAACAAAAAATTTCCTTTTTTAAAAACAAAATTAAAATTTAAAAAATTAATTTCTTATTAAAACTTTTTAAAGAGATTTATCACCCAAAAAATAAAATAAAATTTTAAATTTTAAAAATTTAAATAAAAGAAGGAAAAAATTAAATATTCTTTAAAAATTTGGAAAACCTTTCAATTGCCGATTATTTCCTTTTTTTTATTATTAAAACAAAAATAATATATAAAATATTTAAAAATTAAATATTAAAATTTAATTAAAAAAAAAATTTTAAAAGAAAAAAAATAAAAAAAACTATTTAAATTTAAAATATAATTTTCCCCATTAAAAAAAAATTTTTTTTCCCCTTTATTTTTAAAAAAAAAGTAAATAATAAAAGGAAAAAAATTTCCAAATTTAGAAAACTTTACCATTTTTTTTAATAAAAAAAACAAAAAAAAAAATTTTTCCCAACCCCCATAAATTATTATTATTATTATTATAAAAAAAAAAAAAACAAAAGGGGGGGAAATCTTTCATGAACACAATTTCCCTTTTTTTTAAAAGTTTTGGTATTTTAAAAACCATTTTTGGGGAAAATTTTAAAAGGCAGTTTTTTAAAAAAAAAATTTTATTTTTTTTTAAAAATTTTAAACTTAAAAGAAAATATCAGAAAAAAAAAAAACAGTTACTTTTAATAATTTTTTTTTGTTTTAATTTGAAAAGAAAATTTTTTTCGAAAAGCAAAAAGGTTTTTTAAATGAAAAATTTTCCTCAAGAAAGGAAGAGGTTTTTTTAAAAGTAACACAAAAATTTTTCCCCCAAAAAAAAACTCCAAAATTTAAAAATTAAAATTTTTTAAAAATTGGTTTTAGAGATTTGCCCCCCGGGAAATTTAAAAAATTCAAAAAATTTTTTAAATGTTTTTCTTTATTCCAAAAAAATTTTTAAAATTTTTTTTTAAAATTTTTTTAAATTTTTAAAAAACCCCAACTAAAAGGCGAAAAACCCAAAAACTTTCAATTTTGGAAATAAAAAATAAAAAAATTTTTATCCACCCCTTTTAAAATTTTCCCCGGAATACAAAAAAGGGTTTTTTTAAAATTTAAACCAAAAAAAATAAAACCAAAGGTTTTTAAAATTAATTGAACATTTAAAATTTTTAAATTTTTTTCCTTAAAATTTTCGCTTTTAAACCAAAATTGGTTCCCCTTTTTTATAAAATTGAAAAAAAAACTATTTTTTATTTTTTTTTATAAAAATAAAAACAATTTTTATTTTTCCCCTTTAAAAAAAATTAAATTTCTCCGCCCAAAAATTCCCCAAAAGGTTTTTCGGGAAATGTTTATTTAATTAAAAAAAAAAACATGGGAAGTTCCAAAAAATGGCCCGATTCTTTTGGATTTTATTTTGAAAAATAATTTTTAAATTTAAAAACAATTTAAAAAAAATTTTTTTATTAAAATGGGTGAAAAATTTTAAAAATTTGGGAAAAATATTTAAGGCGGGTTTTTCATTAAAAACACATTTCCCCACATGGGTTTTTTCGGTTTTAAAATTTTGGCATTGTTCTTAAATTCTTTCCCAAAAAAACCAAAAATTTTTTCCCCTTGGGAAAAAGCCCTTTTTATAATTTTCCCTTTATTAAATAATTTTTGCTAAAATTTTTTTGGTCACCAAAATTTTTGAATTTCCCAACCCCAACCCTCAAAAAATTGTAAAGCCAATTTCCCCGGGGCTCTGGGCTTTCCCAAATTTCATTTTTGTGAAAACCCCCGAATTTTAAAAAACTCTTCAAAAAGCAAAATTTCCCAAAAGTTAAAATTGGGTTTTGTAAAAACACCCTAAAAATGTTCCCAACGTGGTTGACAAACAAAAATTTTACCTCCCCTTGGGGGAAATAAAAAAATTTTAAACCCAAAGGTAATCGCAAGGGAAAATTTATTAAATTCCCAAATGGTTTTGTTTAAAAAATTTAAAAAGCTTTTTCCAAAGCCCATTAATTTAAAAATTTAAAAAAAACCCCTTTTAAAACCCCACCTACGGAAAAATATTTTTTTATTTTTTTCAAGCTTCCAAATGGCAAATTTTTTTAAAAGAAATTTTTGGGGAAAAAAATAAGATAGATTTTAAATTTTTAAGAAAGAAAAACGGAATTTTAATTGAAAAAATTCTTTTTTAAATTTTAAAATTTAAAATTAAAACTTTAAAATTTTGAAAAAATCCATTATTTTAGAAAAGGTTTGGAAATACAATTTTTAGCGTGCTTCCCCTTTTTTTTTCCCTTCTAATGGTTTTGAGGGTTTTTTAAAATTCCAATTTTTTTAAATTTTTAAAAAAAGTTTTTTTGCTCCCTTGGGGAAAAAAGTTTTGTTTTGGGGGGAAAAATGGCTTAGGGGTTTTGAAACCTTGGGCCCCCAAAATTTTCATGTTTTCAAAATTTTTTTTTAATTTTTGTGTTATAAAATTTTTTCCCCTTTTTAAAAAAATTTGGCAATTTTTTAAAGGGGTTTTTGAAAAAAAATTTTAAAAAACCCCCAAAGTTTTAAGTTTTTGTAATTTTTTAAATTGAAAAAAATTTTTTTTTTAAAAAAAGTGTAAATTTGGGGAGTTTTCAACTGGAAAAGGCCTCCTTTTAAAAATTTTGTCACCCTTAAAAAATTTTTAAAAATTTTCCAGAATATTCCCCAAATTCACAAAATTAACACCCTTTTGGAAACAAAAAAAAGGGGAGTGGCCTTTTTTTTTTAAAATGTAACCCAAGGTTTCATTCTTGGGGTTTTTCTTTTTTAATAATTTTTTTTTTATTTTTTTGGGGAAAAAAAATTTTAACAATTTTTGGGGGGTATTTTTAATTACCCCAAAATTAAGTATAAAAACAGGGGAAACTTTTGAAACCATTCTTTTCTTTATTAAATTTTTGGGGAAAATTTTTTAAAAAAAATTTCCCTGTCATTTGGAGTTTTTTAATTCGCCGCTAAAAAATTGCCCAAAGGGAATTTTTTGGGAAAAAACAAAAAGTGGGAAAAAACCAAAATTAAACCCCTTTAAAAAAAAATTTTTTTTGGTTTTTCTGGAAAAAATTTAAAAAGGTTAATAACTGTTTTCAAAAAACCAAAAAACAAAAAGGGCTTAGGGCCCTTTTTTAAAATTTTTATTTTTTGGGGAAAAATGTTTAAAATTTTTTAGCCTTTTTAAAGGGGTCTTTAAAATTTTTAACCCCCTTTTTAAAAAAGGTTTTGGGGCCCCAAAAAAAATTTTTCCTTTTTTTCTTTTATTCTCAAATTTTGTTTTTTTTTTAAAAACTTTTTGTCAATTTTCAAAATTTAAATTTTTTCCCTTTTTGGGTAATTTTAAAATTTTTTCAAAGGCAGAAAAATAAAATTAAAAGTTCCAAAAAAAATTAAAAAAATTTCCCCCCCAACTTTTACCGCGGGGAAAAACCAAACTTTACCGGGCTATGGGGTAAAGTTTAAATTTTTTCCCAATTGTTTTCATTCCCAACCGAATTTTTAAAAAAACTCAAATTTTCCCATTCGGAGGCATAAGGGTTTCCCCAAATCCCAAAAAATTTCCGGTTTTTGGCCCCCTTTTTAATTAAAAAAACGAAAAATTTTTTAAAAGGGATTTTTTAAATTTTTAATTTCTGGATTTTTAAATATTCCTTTTAAAATAAAAAGGTTGTTCAATTCTTTAAATTTTAAAATACCCTTTAAATTTTAAAAAGGCCCCAAGAATTGTTTTAAAAAAAAAAATTTCCTTAAAAATTTTCAAATTTTTTTAATTAAATTTTTTGGGGGGGTTCCATCAAAATTTTTTAAAAAAAAAAAAAAAGGGCCCAAAAAGGAATAAATTAATTAAAATGCAAAAATTTAAACATGTTAAAAATTTTAAATTTTAAATTTTTTTTTTATTTTAAAACCCTTTTTTTAAAAAAAGGAACAAAATTTTGTTTGGTAAAATTTTTTTTTTTCGCTTCTTTTTTGAATAATTTTTTTAATTTTAAATCCCATTTAAAAAAAATTAAGAAAAAAATTTTCTTTTTAAAAAAAATTATTATTAATTTTTCCCCCTTTTTTTTTAAACCTTTTGTTTTTTTAAAAGGCTTTTTTAAATGTCTAAAAATTTTAATTTTTTTTTCATACTTTCCAAAAAAATTCTAAAGTAGGATTTATTTTGAGGCAAAAATTTTAAAAAAAGGGAAATTTTTTTTTAAGCAAAGGAAAAATTCTGGACTCCTTTTCAAATGGACTGACTCAGTCACTGAGCCCAACTGTATGAATAAAATAAAATTAATAGAAATTAATTCAAAATTAATAAATTAAATTCAATAATAAATACACAGAATTATATTAAATAAATTAATTAAATGATTTTTGTAAAAAAAACAAATAACTCATTTTCAAAAGCATACTGAATAAAAATTCTTAATCATTTTTGAATTTCTATGAAATACTTTAGCAAAGGAAAATTCTGACTCTTTTCAAAATATACTTTAGTCACTGAGCCCAACTGTATGAATAAAATAAAATTAATAAGAAAATCTAATATATTAAAAAATTAATAACATAATAAAATTACAATAGAGTAAAATACACAAATTACTATTAACATACAATGGTAATATTAAACAGTGTTGAAAATATCACAACAAATGCTTAAGTACATTTACAACAAAACAAGTTTAGTGTACAAATTTAATACTTTCATTTAATAATTTTAAGATGATTTTAATGAATACAACATTTTACAATATGCTTGAGCAAATGTTACATATATTAAAAACATACTTTATGTTTGAAACTCATATGAAATATATATATACTATTAAAAAATCTAATATAAATTTAATTACATCAATTATTTTAAGTACCTTTCCTAGTAATTATTAATATATATATATACAGATTTATTTCATGTATATAAAATTATGATAAAATACATTTCAAAGAATCTGATATTTAGGGAATCTATACTACAAACACATTCCATTTATTTGAAAAGTTTCAGGTATGAAAAAGCTCACAAATTTATGAGAAATCTTAATAGTCAAAAAATTTAACTTAAGAAAGAATAACAGAAAAATGTTGCATTTTTTTTCTTCAAATATATTTAAAAAGTAAAGGTTAAAATAATTATAAAAAAGATAGTGATTATCTTTTAGTAATTCAATAGTGTCTTAATGTGATCTGAAATGATTAAATTACTTTACCCCTTCTGAGTGCATATTCAAGATATTTTAATTATGTAAAAATATAATACAAAATAAGAGTGAATGGCATGATGGAATTTGACATTTAAAATGAAGTAACACAAAAATTTTTCACCCAAAACTCAACTCTCACAAATTTAAAACACCATTCAAGATATCAAAATTAACCTTTTTGATGTGTAAGTCAATAATACAAATTATTATTTGTATAAAAAGTCTATAAAAAGTTTGTCAAATGAATTTAATTTAAATATTTATTTATATAATAAAAATAAATTATAAATTTATAAATTATATAAAATATATTTAAAGAAACCTGCAACTGAAAGAAGCTGAATAACAAATACTTTCAGATTGCTTATAATGAAGAAAAAGTCAAATGATTATACTCTCAATATCCTCTTATGTCTCATGTGGTCAAAATCTCTCCCCCCACTTTGAAAATGTATTCAAGATATTTCATCTATATATATATAAACTTTAAAATAGTGGTATAAAACTATGTTATGGCTTTTAAAATATGTAAATACATAAATTTTCTTACTTTTTTTCAAAAAATAAATAAGCTTTCCTTAGTAGCAAACAAGATGAACAGATAAAATAACTTGTTAGTAAAATTGAAATTTCCGCAACATATATATTATTACAGACTTTAAAAATTCTAAAATGGCTTTCGAAAGGAGAGTAGGTGTTCATTAATGTAACCCGATAGAGCCAAACAAGAGCAATTGGTGATGGATCTCATAATTTTAAACCCGGTCAGGTTCTATAAAGGCATTATTATTTCTGGAGGAAAATGTTACATTTACTCGATAAAATTGCTGAATTTTAAATAAAATTCCAGATTTATATAAGCCAAAATTTCCATCAAATGTATAAAATGAATAGTATGTTCTTATATGAAATTAAGGGAAGCTATTCAAGGAAAAATTATTTTATTTCTGTATGTTTATTAGAGACAGTTTAATTACTCATACAATACTTAAAATTTCAGGTGAAAAAATATTACTGAGTGTGAAATATTACTTATATTGAATTCTTGAAATATATTTTAGAAAATGGAATGATAAAAATTTGTTAAAATATGGGAGAAAAATATTAGCATTTGCTAAAAGTCTTGCTTTAAATTAGCTATTCATGATTTCCTTACCAATAATTTTTCATCAGTATTTAATATGCTACATTACAAATGTTTGCCAAATGCACCTGACAAAATATTTTACTGAATAAAAGAGATACATCAGAAATATGTAAATTTACAATTTACTAGAAATATATTTATTGTACAGTAACTGAAATTGAGGGAGGTCTAGTGGTTACGGTTACTAATCTGTGGTCGAAGTGTCAAGAGTTTGAGCTCCAGGGTCACTCAAAAATTGCTTTGTAGAGGGGCTGATGCATGTTAAACTATGCCAAGGCTCAAAGTCCTCCCATTGGCATGGTGTGATGGTTTGGAGAGGGAGGTCAGCTCATGTGTTAACCAGGTCACTATACCAATGAACAAAATTATGAGGTCCATTGCCAATAGCTTTCTTGTTCTAATACAGTACGATGTTAACAAACACTCACTCCCTTAAGGGAAGCTATTTGACACACACACCTTTTACTAATTTGCAATATTTACAGAATACATAAGCATAGAAAAATTGCTGCTCAAATAGAAATCTTGATTTAAAAAAGAGAGAGAGAGGAAAAGTATATAACATTTCTTTTCAAATTATTTTTATAAACAATATTGTAATCAGAGCA
This sequence comes from Trichonephila inaurata madagascariensis, assembly GCA_019973955.1. Classification (NCBI taxonomy): domain Eukaryota; kingdom Metazoa; phylum Arthropoda; class Arachnida; order Araneae; family Nephilidae; genus Trichonephila; species Trichonephila inaurata. Next base: position 32,078 of record BMAV01006394.1, read on the forward strand.
AATCTGGTGACTGTAACAAAAGTGATGCACCTTTTAATTTACTGTAACATACTGAAATACTAAATAATGGTTTAGAGATAAACTTTAGATAAAATTGAATCACAGAAGTGAAATTAGAGAAAATATTTAGATTCGAGAACAAAGCATTATTTTGGAAAATGTATTTCTTAGTTATATTTTCATTACAGTTACATACATTTTATTTAATGGATATGTATTGATAATTTAGGTAAAAGAGGCTTCAGTTTTCTAAATAAAATATTTCTTGAACTTTCAGAATTTGAAGGGGAAAAATTCAGTTAGCTACATACTGTATTATCAAAGTGAACTGGATTCTTAACAAAATACACCTACCATCAAAAAATTTCCATATACTTTTAATCCAAATGACTGCAATTAATATGGCAATGAAATGTCACATCTAAACATACAAGTTTTTGGAATCTTAAAATGCCCACTACAAGTGTACACTTCTTTGAATATACCAATAACAACATAATTATAAATAATAATAACCTTCTTTTCAATAAGTAAATCTTAACATAGTTAATACTTGGATACTTTCTAAGATAGAAGGAAGATTTGTATTTTTTATTTCTCCTAGTTGGAACCTAATTTAACATTAAAGAAAATTTTCTTTTCTAATGTTTCCATCTCTAATTCATGTGTTCTTGTAATAATGCATAAAAACTTCCTTGTATTAAAAACTATTATCAGAAAAGGGCATTTTTAGCTGTGTTTTTGAATATGCAGTGCTTGTCAAAATATTAAACTCTTAACATAAATTACAAAACTCAGTTAAGAGCCTCCTATTAACACAAAAAATTATAGAGGATAACAGTTTTCAAAACATCAGCTATCTTTCACAACTGTTCAAAAACAGATCCCATTATTTTTGCGCGTAACACTTATCAATTTTCAAATTGCCAGTTCGGCAGTTCACATCTTCTTAGTTACAGTTCAAATGCTTATGTTTAAAGGAATTCTCTCTCAGAAGAAAACTTTTCACTTTCGTTTTTTCAATGAACTAGAATACAGATGACATTTCAAGAAATGCTTTTACAGTTGAATCACAAATCCCTATTTTTAAAATAATTAAGGAACAAAAAATTATGATTCTTTGTACTATATGTTAATTATGAATGCATCAGTAAAGATTGATCAGTAAAAATAGTTTTCTTACATAAATTATCAGTCTAAAGGAAAGGGAAAAACACATTATTACACGTATTTCAATTTCAAAGCAAATAATGTTACATTCACCATGCTTTTTATACACTCTCCCATTGACACTTTGCTTATGCTACTCATTATATTTTTTAGAATAACTTGATTAATGATATGTGACAAAAAAATAGAAACATGCAAAATAGAAAAATCTTAAAACTAGAGAAAGAAAAAAAAAAATTTACATCGATAATAATTTTATGTGAAAATACAACATTTTATTATATATTTATGAAAGTATAATTAAAAATAATGTGTATGATCCTCAAGAATGCAGACAAAATTAAATACTAAAGTAGGTAACTCAAAATAAGTTTCAAGACATGTAGGGAAAGAAATGGAAAAGAAATATTTAACATACACGTTTGATTATTCCAAGTGTTTAAGTAACATGAGAATCATATTTACTTAGGGTGGTATATTCAACCACCAACACAGAGAGACAGTTAATTTGGTTAGATATTTCAAATATTCTTACCTTTGAAATGCTCTCAATTTAAAAATTCTCACAGCCAATTAAATTTCAATGGTATACAAATGGGAATATAATATCTTTATAATGTAACATTGCACTTTTGAAGTTGTTAATAATACAAGAAAGATATAACTCCACTGAAATTATGGCTGAGTTAAATGAAAATAAGGTAAATTGAAAAGTATAAAATATTCATAAAAATCTAAGATCAGATGCATAGAATAATAAATAGACATAATAAGATTTACAGAATTTCAGTTTTTCAAAAGATATAAGTTCTTAACAAATACAAAAATGGAATGTATCTTTACTATTTTAACATCCAACATGAACAGACAATGTGTATGAAACAAAAACTTCCCCAATGCTTAGTATTAGATATTTTTTATGTAATGAATATTAACAATATTTTAAATTTATTTTCAGAAGTATATTGAAAATATCAAAAATCTCTCACACACATACTGCAATCAGTTTTAAATACTATGCATTTATTGCCAATATTTGATGTCACAATAAAGCAAATTTCTAATATTAAACAATTTTACACATCACTTAAAAGGAATTTATAAAGAAAATATGTTTTATTAATCATGGGAGCTTTCTGTTTCTTACCCACTCCTTTAGGAATTTAAAGAACTAATAAAAATTTTACAATGCATGAGTTGTAACGTGATAGATACAAAAAATTGTTTTTAATAAGCGCAAAAAAAAAATGTGCCATTAAAAGTAGGTGAATATACAGGCACATTTTTAAAGTAGATGATATTTGTTACGTCAATTTTTACAAAAGTTTTAGTATAGTTATACATTTCCATCTGTTTGTCATGGAAATGCTAAATCAGTATTAGCAGAAAGTATACAGCTGAACTCTGTCTGAACAGAATGGACTGGAAAAGGAAGTGTTAAATTTCACTAATGTTGCCCAAAACATGATTTCCGTTCGTAAATCACAAAAATTATTGTAGATATTATTGTTTAAAACTATTGTAGATAAAGTATAAATAAAAAATTAAACATAATGAGGTTTTTAGAAAAATTAGCTGCATCCAATTAAAATTCTTTCTAAAATGATTGAATTTTTAATATGTCATATGAGTTTGTTAATTAATAGTTCCATGTGAAAGTCCAATCCTGGTTGCAAATTTGATTTCACAAATTTTTTGGTGCAATGAAGGTTGCTGCATCTACATGAAGCTGAGCCTCAAAACCTCAGTGGAGTGGGAAGAAAAGTGAAAAATCGGTTTTTCCATTTCTTTTTTAGAATCGAACGAATTGAACATCATATGCAATTTTTAGAAATATGTGAATTATTTTATTACTACTTATAAGAATATTCTTTAAAATATTCATGTAGTTGGAGGCGTACCCAAACTGTATGAGATCAGATGTTTAAATAAAAAATGTTTTTCAAACAAATATATCTTTATTGATTCATTTATTTTGAAAACGACAAAAACATTACTGCATTATATTCAAATAAACATGTGCTTATGAAAACTACATATATTATTTATGGCACCCTAAAGTAATGCATGAAATATATATTGCAATTATGGGTGCTTTAGCAGAGAAACTGTAAAAATGTTCTTCTAATTCACAAATTAGATGAAATATATTTCAAAACACTTGTACCTGAGGGAAGTTATACAACAAAAATGATTTTTTAGACCAAATCTAAATAGTTGGGAAATTTGATTTGAAAAAGAGGGATAAAAGTATGAATATATTGTTTCCAATACATTTAATCAAATAAAATTAATTACAATTTTTTTAAAAAATAGATGGAGTTCTGAAAAGTGAAAAACAAGATGAAGAGGAATAATAATTAGTAAACCAAGTATAATGAGGGTTGAAATTCGGAAAAAAATTACTATTCAAAATAGGACTCAGCATAAATTCCCTAATAGATTTTACTGCAGATTATTAAAATGTTAAAACTGTTTTGCAAATACTTGTTTATATACAGGGAAAAATGTTCAATATATATACCATAAAATTTCAGAATTCAATAATACAATTCCACATACTTATTAGTAACATATTCCCTTAAAATGATAACATGTGAATAGCACATTCTTCAAACATATATTTCTATCAATTTCACTCATAAAATGTATTAATAATTTTTGTGAAAAGAAATTTAATATGTCAATACAGAACAAAAAATGTATATATTTCCAAACAATTCTAACTAAGGCCAACTGTACAAAAATTGAATACTTTTTACTCTGTATTGTATTGGGAATATAAATGCTTACAGATTTAGGCCAAATTAAGAAAATACAGACAGAATAATAACATAACAAGGGAAAGATAAACTTGAGATATATCGCTTACCTTTAAACAAACATAGAATATTTCACAATTAATTATAAAAATTTATGGGGCATGATCCTTTTCTAATATTGTGCAGTACATTATAAGTTGCTGATGTGGTCAAGCTACTTTCTACTGTTAAGAATGTTTATAAGGAACAGCTTTATTAGTTATAACATGCTTGAAAATAGTGGAGAAAAAAAGTTATTGAACTTGAAATATTTAACAAAGATATGTTAAAATTGGGAAGAAAAATATTTAAACACTTTATAAAAAGTTTCAAATTGAATCTGTGATTCATGATTTCATCAGCAAATTTTCATTTCAGCACATAATATGAATACTATATCACATTAAAAAGTGTCTGTTAAATTCCCTTTACATATATGAGGGTTGGGGCATAAAGCATGGCAACTATTTTTTTCTTGTAGATATGTGAATGGATCACAAACGTATAAGTGTTGTGTGGAAGTTCTCCTGGCATAGTGTGTATGAAGAACAACAGATGTCTCTATGATAGCTGGTAGTGGGGCAGTCAGTTGGTGAGTGTCATGTGAGATGGAAGTAACCCGTGTTAAGCAGCCCACTTACATCAAAATAGCAATTCTCCGAGGGAGAAATGCGATGGAATGTCACAGTGAATTAGTGGAAGCCCTTGGAAATAATGCCCTATGATACCGTACAGTAGCATGGTGGGTAGGAAAGTTTCAACAGGACGTGTGTCAACCAGTGATGAGCAACGTGGTGTGGCAAATGGTGACGCTGATGGTATTTAGTGCCTCCCACATCATTGTGGTGACAGTAGCAGGGGATTACATTGAGGGTCTTTAGGCCCAGGTTTGTCATGTCAACTTTATGTGTACTGTGTTGTCATTCTTTTGCACAGTGAAGGCCATATTGCCCTGTATACTACCGTAATTAATTAGTGTGTTACGATATTTCAGTGCTATTCATTGTCCACACATGTAGTTAACACCTTGTCCTTTCGTCTATATATGTCCTATTTTCCAATCAGACTGGTATCTTCAAGAAAAAAAATAGTTGCCATGACTTTCCCCAACCCTAGTATATTATATCCAAAAAAGCAGAATTATTGCAAATATGTAATTTAGAATAAACAATTTTCACTTCAACTAAAATTGATGAAAGCTATTCAAGCACCTTTTATGGAATTGTAATGCTTCAATATTACCTAAGAATACAAATTCAGGAGTGATTCAAGTACAAAATTTCATTAAAAAATGGGAAAGAAACCTTACATTTCTTCTTACAAATACTCAGCAAATTAAATTTTAAAAATTCTGGAAATGATTACCTTTGTATTACACTCCAGTGTCAAACAAGTTTATCATGTGGTTTAATTATTTATTCACCATCTTTTGAATACACATTCAAGACATTTTAATTACAAATAAAACATTTCAAAATAGCAATGGAAATATGATATTCATTTTAACTTAATTATACTAAAATTGTTGCATTTAAAATGAAAAGTCCAAAGGTAAGGAAGCAAACACTGTTGGTGAAGTCCAAATTTAAAATAAAAATTATTATTCAACACTGGACCATGTAGAAATTCCGAATTTGAGCTACTTTACTGCAGATGATTTAAAACAATGAAATGCATGTTTAAATGAGTGTGAATGGGGAAAACATACTTTAAAAATATTTCTCAACTATGAAAACATTTATATTTTAAAGACTTTTGATTGTATGTCAATATATAAAACATAAGAAATATTTCTGAACACTTCTAATTGAGGGAAGCTATACAAATTAAGCATTATATTTACTTGTACAGTTTTGGGAATACATATAAGCTTACAGATCTAGGACAAATCCAGAATACACACATAGAATAATGACTTAAAAAGTGGGGATGAATTTGGAATACCTTGATTCAATCAAATTAAGCTTGTGATAGATCTTAAAATTAAATATATAAAAAATTTGGGAGCATTATTACCTATGTTATTCTGCAATGCATCATAAGTTTTGGATGTGGTCAAACAACTTTCTTCCTTTCAACAAGCTAATTTAGGACATTTTAATTACTTTTTGGATGCTTGAAAATAGTTGCGAAAAGATACCACTGAGTGTGAAATATTACCTATATTCTTTTCTTGAAATATACCTTTGGAAAATGGTTCAATAAAATTTTGATAACATGCAGGAGAAAAAAACTATAAACAGTTGTTAAAGTTGTGAATTGTATCTGCTATTCATGATTTCCTCACCAACAATTTTTTATCAGTATTAAATGTGAAATATATGTTACATTAAAAAAGTGTTTCCCAAATGCCACATGACATAATATTTTATGCAATAAAGGAGAACTAACAGAAATATATAAATTTATAATTTAGTAGAAATATAATTGTACAGTAATGGAAATTGAGGGAAGTCTAGTGGTTATGGTCACAAACTCGTGGCTGCCGTGCCACTCAACACCGAGTAGAAGGGCTGATGAGCATTAAACCTACCAAGGCTCAAAGTCCTACTCCATTGGTGTGGTGGTTTGGAGAGGGAGAAAGGCTCAGGTGCTGTCCAAGTCATTAGAATGATGTACAAAATTACGAGGTTCGTCGCCAATAGCCCTTGAACTGCATTACAGTGACACGTTAACAAATGCTCACTCACTTGAGCAAAGCTATTTGAAACACATCTTCTATTTGTTTCTAATGTATACAGAATACATAAGAATAGAAGAAATTAGGAGTAAATAAAATAGAAATCTTGATTAAAATAGAGAGAGAAATATAATATTTCTTTTTCAATTATGCTTAACCAAACATTATAATAAAAAAATTTAAAAAATGATCATCCTTTTGTTACCCTTCCAAGCCTCAAAGTTGTCTAATGTTCAAAATTACTTCCAATTCTCCTTCTGAATGCATATTCAAGATACTTAAATTATATGTAAAATTCTTCAAAATAATGCTGATAAATACCACTAAATTTTAAATTCAAAAATCTATTTTTATACTGAACAATATTCAACCTCAAAAATAACCTCTCTGAAAAGCCAATCAAGACAAAGTGAAAAGCATAATTTGTTGGATATACACAAATTTTAAACAAAAATCATTATTCAATACAAGACTATGCAGTATGTAGATTTGCAACTACATAAATTTTAATGTGGGTTCTTTAAGCACCCAAAATCATTTAGCAAAGTAAGTTTATTTAAAGGGAATGAAAATATTATACTAACTTGATAAAATTTACGAGTTTAATACGCAATTCCTGATATGTAAAAGCAAATTTTATCCTGTCACATGAATCATGAATAGAAACACTCCGAAAAAAAAATTTGTCACAATTTCATTTAAGATATATATTCATACCATAAACGAGAATTATAATAAACATTTCAATTCATAAATCAGATGTTCAAAACATTCATACCTGAGTGACAATATATAACAAAAATGCTTTCTATTTACTTGCATTATGTCAGTAAAACAAGCTTACGCACTTAGGCCAAATCAAGACAATTAGAAAATTTGATTTCTAGAAGAGGGATAAAATTATGAACATCTAGTTTTCTTTACATTTAATAATAATAATGATAAATTAAACTTTATTTTTAAAAAATAAAATAAAAAAGGGGATTCTATTTTATTTATTTCTTTTATTCTTAATTGCTCACACATTTCTCATGTGGTGACATATTTTTTCTTACTTTCTAATTCATATTCAAGATCTTTTTATTTGCATACAAAACACTAGAGTGTTCTGAGATTATGTTACTCAGATTCAAATTCTATTAATATTTTTTGAACTAAAAAGGAGCTGTCAAAAATGAAAAATAAGATAATAATTAGTAAACCAAAAACGTGGATTGAAATTTGGAAAAAGAAATTACCATTCATAGCACAGGAGTCTGTATAAATTCACAAAAGATTTTACTACAGACTATTTAAAATTCTTAAATGGTTTTGTGAAGGCTTGTTTAACCATGGGGAAAGAATATTAAATACATACATTATAAAATTATGGAATTCAATATACATTTCCAAATAATTATTAGCACAATCTATTTCCGTATAATGGTGATATGTGAATAGCACATTCTTCGAACATATATTTTAATCAATTTCACTCAAAATGGATTAAATAATTTTTTGAAAAGGAAATTTTATTCAATAAAAAATTTTTAAAAATATTATTAGCAATCCTAAACTAGAGCTCATTTTTACAAAAATTTTTAATTCTTTTTTTTGTTATTTATTGGGAAAACAAAAATTTACGATTTACCAAATTTAAAATCAATGAAAACTAAGAATATTAATAACAAAGGAAAGATAAAATTTAGGTATATGTCCTTTAAAAAACGAAAATTTCCAATTAAAAATTTTGGGGATAAAATATTTTCTATACCTGGGGGAAATTATATTCTGATGTGGAAGCTTTTTCAACAAAATGTTTTAGGAACAAATTTTAAATTTAAAATTTTGTTAAAAAAAGGGTGAAAAAAGTTTTTGAATTATTTTTAAAATTTTCAAATAAAATTTAATTAAAATTTTTTTATAGAAAATTTTTAAAATAAACAAATAAGAAATAAAAATTAAAAATTTAAAAAGGTTGTTAAATTCCTTTCAATAGGGGGTTGCATAAATCCAAATTTTTTTTTGTGGGATTAATTAAAAATGTAAAAGTTTGAATTGGGGGGTTTATATACAGTGTTTATAAAACAAAATTTCCCCGATTATACCAAATTCCATCCTTTATTGTCTTTTCAAAATGAAAAACCCCGTGTTAAAGCACTTCTTCAAAATAAATTCTCAAAACTCATAATGTTTTTAATTTGGAAGAAATTAATATGTCAATACAGAACTTTGGTAAATTTCCCAAACAAAATAAGGCAGGTCAAATTAAATTTTTAGTATGTTTAAACAGCTAGGATTTAGGCCTTAAAAATTGGTAATAACAAAACAGGAAAGTTTAAATTGAGATTTGCTTACCTTTTAAAAAAATATTCACACTTTAAAATTTATGGGGCATTCTTTTCCTGAAGCCAAAATTTGCTCTGTTTAACTACCAAATTAAGAATGTTTTAGAACAGTTTATTAGTACACAAATGTAGTTTTGACTTCACTTAAAAAGTCTTGATCTTATTCTATTTTTCACAATTTTTAGACTTATATCTTTCAAAAAAATAGTCTGAAATTTCCCCCACAGTATATTATATAAAAAGGCAAAATTTTTTCTATGTAATTTACAAAATAAAGTTTTCCTTCCCAACTAAATTGATGAAAAAAAGGGTTTTTTATTCAGCACCTTTTTAATGGAAGTAATGCTTAATTTATAAATAGCAATTCAGGAGTGATTAAAATTACAAATTTAAAAAGTGGGAAAAAACTCTTACCTGCCTTCAAAACTCAACAAATTAAATTTAAAAATTTGGAAAAGGGTTACCGGGTATTTACACTTCAGTGTAAACAGGGATTACATTGAGGGTTTTAGCCAGTTTTCATTTCACTTTTGTACTAATTAGCATTTTTTACAAATAAAACCTGTTCAAAATTTAATTATGGAAATTTTATGTATTCATTTTACAATTATTAAATTGTTTGCATTTTAAAGTTTCCAAAAGGTAAGGAAGCAAAACTGTTTGGCCAAATTTTAAATTTATTTTTCCCAAACTGAATTATTGAAATTGAATTTAGAAAAAACAATTTTATTTCAATGATTTAAAAGTTTTAAGCATTTTAAAAGGGAATTGTAAGGGGAAATTACCTAAAATATTCTAATTAAGAAAAATTTTTTATTTAAAAAAACTTTTAATTTTTCAAATATAAAAAAATTTTAAAAATTTTGAACCTTTAATTAAACTATTCAAAAAGCATGTTTAAATTTTACATTTTGGGAATACATATTAAGTTTAAACAATCTAAAAATTTTCCAAAATACAAATGGAAAATAAACTTTTAAAATTATAAAAAAATTTGGAATTTATTAAACCCAAAAAAAGGGGCCCTTTGGTAAATAAATAAAAAAATTTAAATTATTTTTAAAAATTTGGGAAATTCCTAATTTTTGTTACATTCTGCAATGTTTTAAAAAATGAATAAGTTTTTGGGAAATGGGGAAAACAACTTTTTTTTCAATATGAAAATTTTAATTTTTTAAAAGACGAAAAATTTTAAAAAAAATTTTAACACTTTTTGGAAGCTTAAAATTTAAGTTCAATTTCCCTGAATTTTTGGGGAATCCCTATATCTTTTTTGGAAAATAAATACACAGGAAAAGGGTTAAAAAATTTTGTTTAACTTTTGCAGGAAAGAAAAAAATATAAAAAATTTGTTATTTAATTTGTTTTTCTGCAATTCATGGTTTTTTCAAACAATTTTTTTTCAAAGAAATTAAATTAATTATTTTACTTAAAAATTTTTCCCAAATCCACAAGGGGAATAATATTTTTTTGAAAAAAAAGGGAAAAAGAAAATAAAATTTAAAAATTTGGGGAGAAATAAAAAATTTTTAAAAATAATAAAGGGGGAATTCTAGGGGTTTATTTTTCCAAACTTTTCGAAAATTTGCCGTGAATAATTTCCCCAAAAAAAGGGCTGAATGACTTTAAAACCTAAAAAAACTCAAGTCCTATTTTTGGTTAAATTTGATTTGGTTTTGGAGGAAAAGAGGGAGGAAAACTCGGGCTGCCGTCTTAAAATTGAGACCAAAATTAAAAGGTTGATGACTTTAAAACCCTAATTTTGCATTCCCCCCAGGTGGTTTTAAAAAGGCTCATTTTCCAACTTGAAGGAAAAAAAGCAATTTGAAACACATCTTCTATTTGTTTCTAATGTATACAGAATACATAAGAATAGAAGAAATTAGGAGTAAATAAAATAGAAATCTTGATTAAAATAGAGAGAGAAATATAATTTCTTTTTCAATTATGCTTAACCAAACATAATAAAAAATTTTAAAAAATGATCATCCTTTTGTTACCCTTCCAAGCCTCAATGTTGTCTAATGTTCAAAATTACTTCCAATTCTCCTTCTGAATGCATATTCAAGATACTTAAATTATATGTAAAATTCTTCAAAATAATGCTGATAAATATCACTAAATTTTAAATTCAAAATCTATTTTTATACTGAACAATATTCAACCTCAAAAATAACCTCTCTGAAAAGCCAATCAAGACAAAGTGAAAAGCATAATTTGTTGGATATACCCAAATTTTAAACAAAAATCATTATTCAATACAAGACTATGTGGAACACATTTGCAACTACATAAATTTTAATGTGGGTTCTTTAAGCACCCAAAATCATTTAGCAAAGGTAAGTTTATTTAAAGGGAATGAAAATATTATACTAACTTGATAAAATTTACGATTTTAATATGCAATTCCCAATATGTAAAAGCAAATTTTATCCTGTCCCATGAATCATGAATAGAAACACTCCGAAAAAAAATTTGTCACAATTTCATTTAAGATATATATTCATACCATAAACGAGAATTATAATAAACATTTCAATTCATAAATCAGATGTTCAAAACATTCATACCTGAGTGACAATATATAACAAAAATGCTTTCTATTTACTTCATTATGTCAGTAAAAAAAATAGCACTTAGGCCAAATCAAGACAATTAGAAAATTTGATTTCTAGAAGGGGGATAAAATTATGAACATCTATTTTTCTTTTACATTTAATAATATAATGATAAATTAAATTTTTATTTTTAAAAAATAAAATAAAAAAGGGATTCTATTTTATTTTTCTTTTTATTCTTAATTGCTCACACATTTCTCATGTGGTGACATATTTTTCTTACTTTCTAATTCATATTCAAGATCTTTTTATTTGCATACAAAACACTAGAGTGTTCTGAGATTATTTACTCAGATTCAAATTCTATTAATTTTTTTTTGAACTAAAAAGGAGCTGTCAAAAATAAAAAAATAAGATAATAATTAGTAAACCAAAACGTGGATTGAAATTTGGAAAAGTACCATTCATAGCACAGGAGTCTGTATAAATTCACAAAAGATTTTACTACAGACTATTTAAAATTCTTAAATGGTTTTGTGAAGGCTTGTTTAACCATGGGGAAAGAATATTAAATACATACATTATAAAATTATGGAATTCAATATACATTTCCAAATAATTATTAGCACAATCTATTTCCGTATAATGGTGATATGTGAATAGCACATTCTTCGAACATATATTTTAATCAATTTCACTCAAAATATGTATTAATTTTTTGTGAAAAGAAATTTAATAAATATATCAATACAGAACATCAAAAGATATATATTTCCACGTAATTCTAACTGAGGCACTGTGTACAAAAATTGCATTTTATTTAATCAGTATTGACTTGGGAATACATAAAATTATAGATTTAGGAAAAATCCAGAAAATACAGACAGAATAATGACATAAAAAAGGGAGAGATAAACACTCTCAATAGAATACATTTTGAAATAAATTATATAAAATTTATGGCGCATGATCATTTTTTGGTATTGTGCAACACATTATGGATTGCTGATGTGGTCAAGCTACTTTCTACCATTCAGAACGTTTATAAGGAACAGCTTAATCAGTTATAAAATGTTTGAAAATAGTGGTGAAATTATGTTACTGAGTTTGAAATATTTAACAAAGATATGTTAAAATATGGGAGGAAAAATCTAAACCCTTGCTAGAAAGTTTCGAATTCAATCCATATAATTCATGATTTCATCAGCAACTTTTTTCCAGCACATAATAAGAGTACTGTATCACATTAAAAAAGTGTTTGTAAAATACCTATTAAATTTATTTTATCTAAAACAGCAAATTATAGTAAATATGAAATTTAGAAGAAACACATTTCCCTTCGACTGAAATTCAGCAAACCTATTCAAGAAACTTCCCTTATGGATTTGTGATGTGTCAAGAATACTTAAGAAAACAAGTTTAGGAATAATTCAAATAGAAGTCATAAACTCATGGCTGCAGTGTTGTGAGTTTAGCTCAAGTGCCAGAAGAGTAAATTAAAACTTTTACTTTATATTTAATAAGAAATCAAACCATTTTTTTAGACCATTAAAATATTATTTAACTTTTCTAATAGTGATAGGTAAGATTTAATTCACAAAACCATTTAAGCAAAGAATAGAGACAAAGTTATGACTTTATATAAATAACATAATTAAAGGTGAATGTATACATAAATAGTGATGCTCTTTTATCTAGATAGGTATCCTACAGATAAAGAAAAAGAAGGCTTATTTTTTTTCAATAAAAAGATAATGAGGATAATTTTTACCAGTGCATATGTAAGTTTCATTATGATTTAACTGTTTAAAATTATTAATTAAAAACATCGAAATAAATTTTGTGTGACTTACTAAAATCAACCTTAATATATAATTGTGTGATTTGAAAAATTCAAAAAAGGAGCATGTCTGTCTAATATATTATATCTAGACAAAAGTTCTTTCACAAATTATTAAACTTGTAATAGAATTTATTTAAAAATAATAAATTTGCATACATATATTCCTTATACTGCACTCAACCAGATATTCTTTATTCATTTTAGTATTCAGAAACTGAAGTGTATCAGAGATAATATATTTGCAGGTTAACCCTTTTGTGGGCAGTGGCTAATAGGTCTATCCACATATTAAATTTTTTTTTCTCCAAGCAGGTGGTGGATATTAAGACTATCCACATACGTTAATTGAAACTAAAACGCATAAAAATCAATACAGATGGTCAGGACGATACCTTTTTTTGCATTTCATGTCCTCTGATGGTTAGTTAAAAACAATGTTTCTCGGAGTAAATCTACTAATTGTATTTTGATTACTATAAAATAAAATTTCTGATCTTTGAAAAAAATTTCGACATGTCTTATGTATACTTTTCTCTCATCTGAATGAATTAAGCAAATGTGCAATTAAAATAAAAAAAGTTTCATTTAAGTTTTTGGAAAGTTTTTATATGTGGATAGAGGCTCTATCCACTGCCCACATAGAACAGAAAAATGAACCAGAAATTGTTGCTTTTCCTCCACTCGAGAGAGAGCACTTAGAATCATGTGAGAATGTTGGGGGTCGGAAATATAAACAAACTTTGTTTACAATATGTAGTACAAGATTCTCGGATTCGAAAATCTTTCATTACAGCTTTTCTGCTAGGAGCATATTATAAAATTCCACAGTAAATAGCTCATCAAATTTCTGAAATAACTAATTTAAATTCTCAAAAATATTACTTTATTTCTAACTTTTTATATTGAAACTAAATAAAATATAAAATGTGGATATATACCAATTTCAATGTATATTCTAAGTATTCTATATATATTCTAAGTACGTAGTCTATGTTGTACAATTATTCTATTATTTAATTACACTTATACTTTGTATTTAATTGTTATTGAAATAGTTATTACATAAATGTTAATTTTTCATAAAAAGTTTATTGTAATATGATTCATTATTTCTGTCCTCTCTCTGAAAATAAGTTAAATGTTTTAAGTGTACAGTGGCTATAATGTCTAGCCACACCACCCAGGAAAAAAACCCTTGATCAGATATTTTTTTTTGTGACTAAATAATGTTTATAGAGGATGAGAACATTACATTTATCAAGTACTTTATTACAGAAAAGTGTATTTTAGCTTTGTGCCTGCTAAAGGGTTAATATCACCAGAGTATCAAATCATACAAAAAGAAATTTGCAATCAAGCATTCTTTTATAACAAAGAAATATGTTATGTTAAATAGTAAGGAAATATTTTTGTTTTGAAATTGAACATAGTCTAAGCTTTTAACATTACAACATCTATTGCACTTAAAATAATAATAGAGTTTATTCATAATGGTACATCAAAAGCTGTGCAACATTAATTGTACAGTGCATTTAAAATTGTGTTTCTCAAATCTGCTAGCCAAATTTAAAACCAACAAAGCAGGATGACAGAGATCCCTAAAAATATTTGATAAAGAGATTTTAGGATATCCCTTAACTTCTCCTGGTAAAAAATAAAGGTACCAATTGCTTTTAATGTAAATGACATTTTCAAGAGATGAGCAAAAGTTAAGCTACAAACACCAGCGAAAAGCCTTACAATTGCCTATAGAAATATGTGTGTGTGTTAATACAGTGTTATTGAAAATTCCTGCTAATGCAAAAATACAAAGTATAAAAAAAATATACAGTATAAAAGAACATTGCAACATGACTATATAGACAAGATCAGTTAAATTAAAAAAAGGGATACACTTTTTACAGTACTGCATTTAACATATTGAAATGCTAAATAATAGTTTATAAACCTTAGATAAAATTGAAATTTTAGAATTGAAAATTGAAAAAAAGTATTTGGATTGAAGACGAACAAAGCATCATCTTGGGAAAATGTACTTTGAGTTATATTTTCTTTTTTCTTACATATACTGATATGCAGTAAAATTTAGGATTAATTTTTCAGTTGCCTAGATAGAATATTTTCTTGAACATTCAGGATTTAAAAAACAATTTTATGGTTTGGTCCTAGGAGAGCCCACACCCTTGGTGCAAATTATTTTGATTGGTGATAATTGCATCATCTTGATACAACTAGATATGGTAAAACTAACTATTTCTGGGAAATTTTTATATTTTGTCGGCGGGGATTTAATTTCCTCAAATTTCTTTTTGGGCACTGGACTGGAAGTATGGCTGCATGTGTGAGTGAATATCCTTAAATTTTTACTTTGTTGAATGCGAAAGGTAAGAAAGAATTGATTGAATGGTGCATGAAGGAAGGATTGATTGCTTTGAATAATGAATATCCAAAATGTAATGAACGAATGAGATTACACAAACAAAAGAGTGCTGTTTTGGATGGATGTGTCAAATAGGTATGTTCGACCATTACTTCACAGAATATATATGGCAGCACTCCCACGGTCATTCGGCTTAGCGATGAGGCCTTCAAGGCTTTTTTTAAAATCTGCTGTTACACTGTACCCTTCACTAGGAAAAGATCAGCAGTAAGAAAGTAAGACTTTTTTTTTAATAATATATATTTGATTAATTTCTGCATTGTTTACATATATTTTCATTGCACATCTACCTTGACCTGTTATATTGACTTTCCGCCATCTCGTTCTGGCTTGGCGCTTTTTTCAGTTTGTCACCAAGGGCGTGGGCTCTCCTAGGATTTTACCAATTTTACTAACATTAATTCTGTGTGTGTGTGTATAATAACAGTGAACTAGATTCTTAATCCAATATCTCCACCTTCAAAAAATTTTAACCTATACCGTTGATTCTAATGATTGTAAACAATAAAACAATGAAAGTTTGGTCTCAATATACTAGCAACAAGGTATACACCTTTGAATATACAAATATCCATAATTATATGAACCTTCTGTTTTTAATTAGTATATTTAAACATGATTGATTTTGGATAATCTCCAATGTTAGAAGGAAAAAAAATCTTTTTTTGTTCTTCCTGGTAGGAACCCAGTTTAAAATTATAAATAAAACTAAAAAATAATAATAATTCTGCTTTAATCCAAATGTTCTCATATTAATGTACAAAAACTTCCTTTTATTGAAGATCCTTCTGGGGGAAAAAGGCATTTTTAACCCTGTTTTTTGAATATGCAGAAGTTTGTCAAAATATTAAAATTCTTAACTCACCTATAAAACTTAAAACTCAGCTAAGACCTTCCTGTCAAAACAGAAAATTATGGATAAATAACAGTTTTTAAAATATTAGCTATCGTTCACAACTGTTTCAAAACAGATCACATTATTTTTGCACATCACATTTATCAGTTACCAATTTGCCAGTATCCTTCTCATTGAAAGATATCTTTGAATGATGATTATGTGTTTCTGCAGCTCATATCTTCCTAATTAATTTTTAAATACTCACGTTTACAGTAAATCTTAGAAGAAAACTTTTTACTTTCATTTGATCTATGAATCTGAATACAGATGACATTTCAAGATAATCTTTTTACAGTAGAATCACAATTCCCTCTCTCTTTCCTTAGTTTTACAGAACATATTATTATGATTTTTTTATTATATGTTAATTATGAATGCATTGATGATCAGTAAAATTAGTTTTCTTACATCAAACTATAAGTCTAAATGAAGGGCAAAACATAAATTTTTATACTCATTTGAATTTTCTCAATAAATAATAAATTACAAGGTGTATGGTTCTCAAGAATGCAGACCAAATTAAATACCAAAGCAGGAAATTCAGAATATGTTTCAGAACATATAGAGAAAAAATACAAAAGAAATAAAAATATAACATGCATATTTGATCATTCCAGGTGTTTAATGAATATGAGAAACATATTTAGATGAGTTTTTTCATGTGGTGAAATATTTCAACATAGAGACAATTTCTTTAATGTTGAAATACTCCGTTTTTTAATTTCTCACAGCTTATTAAATTTCAATGGTGTGCTAATGAGAATGTAACACCTTTATTAATTTAAGTAACCATGCATTTTAGAGCATGTTACTAACAGAAAGGCATAACTTAACTGAAATTATGGCTGAATTAAATGAAAACAAGATAAATTGAAAGGTATAAAATATTCATAAAAATCTAAGGTCCGATATGTAGAACAGCTAGACATAATAAGCTTTATGCAATTTCAATTTTTCAAAAGATTAAAAGTCTTAGAGATATATTTAAATTTTGCAATTGTCAATATTTTCATATCCAACACAAACGTTTGGATGAAACAAAAACTTCCCAATGCTTAAGATGGGACATTTTCAACAGAATGTATATTAACGCAGTTTTTTTACCTACACTATCAAAATTCGTAGGTAAACAAACGTATTTATCTATCTATGCATCCCAATTTTCTCACAAACCACACGAAGCAGAAACTCGCCGAAGGTACCAAAATTTCGGGAATGATCCGAGGAATCCGTTTTGACCATTTATATTCCGATATTCCAATTAGTTAAAAAGATATTAAATAAAAACCTTAAAACGCATAATTAGTACCATTTTTCACAGCCAGGGGAAAATTCGGAACTTCTTTTTTTTCCAGACGTTTTTAAAACGCGATCTAATTTTTTCACAAGACTCACACAAAAAATAATTACAGATTCGGAAAGATCATTTGCTTCGCCACGATATGCTATAATTTATTTTACAAAATAATTATATTTTGTATTTATCACAATTTTTTTAAAATGAGTCGAAATCGATACGTTTTTATGAATATGATTTATAAATCGTTATGCTTGCACTTTCTTTCGCGTTAATGAAAAAAATATTTTACACTAAAAAAGTTCATGCTTTTCTTTTTTAGAATCAGTCATTTAAAAAATTTAATGTCAAAAACTTTTTAAATTTTTCAAAAAACACTTAATAATTTCTTTATTTATAAAAGAAACTTATTTTTCGGGTGTAGAACATTATACGTAATCTCTCTCTCTGTACAAAGATTGATAAAATCTTAAAAATTATGGGTTTTTTAAAAAATAATGTGTTTTTCGTTTTTTCCCCCCTTTTGCGAGAAATATGTAAGCATTACTTTTTTTAAAGTTTTTTGTTTAAAAATTACCGTTGTTTGCAATCGATATATGAAGTTTGAAAGCACTCACTTAAAAATGAAGCCCGAAAATTTTTTTTAACAAATAACGCAATGCGAAATTGAACACCTGTTCCTTTTATTTTAAAGGTCTTTGCACTGCATCTCCGAAAGACGAGTAGCTTAGTTGTTTAACGCGCTACTTTCCAAACAGTAGTTTCCAAGTTCGAACCTAGATCTCTTTGCGAGAAATATTTTAGCATTATTTTTGTTTAAAAATTACCGTTGTTCGCAATCAATGTGTTAAGTTTGAAGGCATTTAATTTCAGCCCATTACGTTTGATGAAAGGTTACACTAGAAAAGAAGGTGCACCTATAAATATTAAATTGAATATCAAAAACTTTTTTTTACGATTTTTTAAAAAATACTCAAAAATTAAATACTTAATAACTTCTTTATTTATAAAAATAATCTCACAAAACTTTTTTTCCAGCGTGTAGAACGATATTATCCATAATCTGTACAAAGAATGAAAAAATTACTTAAAAATTACAGAGATTTTTTTTAAAGAAAAAATTGTTTTTCGTTTTTTTCCCTTTTTGCTAGAAATATTTAAAAATTATTTTTGTTTAAAAATTACCGTTGTTTGTTTGAGTTTGAAGGCATTAACTTAAAAATGAAGCCAAAAACAATACAATTTTTTTTCCCGTGTGTAGAACGATATTATCTGTAATCTGTAGAAAGATTGATAAAATATCTTAAAAATTATGGGGTTTTTTAAAAAAAAATCATGTTTTTCGTTTTTTTCCCTTTTTGCAAGAAATATTTCAGCATTACTTTTTAAAAGTTTTTTGTTTCCCAAGCACGCAGGCTGCGGGAGGAGCTGGGGGGAGTTATTTTGAAAAAGAGTATTAGTGCTCATTTTGTGAAGGAAAGTAAAAATTTATAAAAGTAGAGAAAACCCGTGCAACGCCGGGCCATGCAGCTAGTACTATATATTTATTGCCAATATTTGATTTGTGACAGTAAAGCAAATTTCTAATATTGAAGAACGCTTACATATGTTAACATAATCACAAATCTGTTTCTGGTAAATTTAGGTAGTGTACATAAAACTCTTAAGAACACTAACTGCTTAAAGAGTATAAAGGAAGGATATCAAAATCTTTGAAAATAAATTAACCGTTCAGGACCAGGATCACATATATATGATCACTTAAAAACTCATGGTATCATGAGATTGTGGTTCCTCATTCTGTAGCCTATGATAAATTGGGGAATCTTAATTTGGAAAGATCATAAACTTTAAATTTTAACATATTTCATTACAAAAACATTTTATATGAATTTTAAATGGAGTTAGGCTTAGCCAGAAAAATTGCCCTATTCTGAGTGGGCTAATAAAAAGAAAGAAAACTAGGGAGTAATATTTGAAACTTACTAAAAGAGACTTTACAGAAATATGTATATCTGAATGTCACATACATTTAGAGAAGCCAAAACGGATATAAAAAAAATAGTAAAAATAATAACATATTGTTTAAATTCCTAAAAATATGTGTATTTTTTTCTATTTATAGAAATTTTAATAGATACTTCATGTAACTTTAAGATCCTACAAACAGTTTTATTTCATATTTGAATTATGATTTTGTGAATCAAATTTTATAAGTATTTTTTTAAATACTCATATTTACAGTGATTCTCTTTGGAAAAACTCTTCATGTACACTTCTTTAATCAATAAAAATACAAATGACATTTTATGAGTAATGCACAAAGGGGTCTATGAGTCCAACCCCTCATATATCCCTGTGAATTTTTTTTCGATTATGAAAATCTAATGTATATAGTATGTAAAATTTAATTTAGTATTTTTAATAAGCAATTTAAAATTATTGCTAATTATTAATCCAATAATTTATCTTTTACTGTCCTCCCCCCTCCAAATCCACAAAATCAAAATAATGCATTTGGCATTGTATTGAAATATGATCTGAGAATGGTGGACTTCCAACCCTCGACTCCCACCCCTCGAAAAAAATTTTTAGTGTGCCACTGCATTTCATGATATCCTTTTAGGGTTCAAAGAAAAGTGTCACTTTTTTTTGCATTATTTGGAAACATGTTATTATGAATCATTTATATTATACGTTAATTATAAATTTACACACATTATTGATAAACAATTAACTTTCTTCTGATCAAATTATCAATCAAAAGGAAAACATTTTTCTACTGTTTTGTATTTCAAAGTGAGTAAGAAAATTTACAAATAAGATATTTTAAAATAACACACACTTTAATTTACTTACACATACTTGAATACATACAGCTATAGTGGAAGAATTGTCCAGAATTGGAAAGGTAGGAATCATTCATTTGCATCATATATTTCCTCTAAGAAACAAGAGTGAGTTTACAGTTGAAAAGCTAAAGAAGAAATATTTTCACGTCTTAAGTACAGCAATAAAAATTTCACATAATATACATTAAACAACACAACTTACTTTATAGAATTTTTGGATATGTAAAATACAAAATATCATGAACACATACTAAAGTGTAAATGATCGAATACAAAAGGTTTAAACATATTGGATAATCATTCTTTTCCAATATATATATATATACACACACAAGTCTATCAAATAACATTCTACATATTTCTCAAATAGGGATAAACCATAAAAAGATAAATTAATGAAAAATAATTTTCACATATCTATAAACAAGGGGGAAAAACTAACAACTTTAAATTTCATATGTACATATTAAATAAAGTTTAGTACATAGTACCTACCATAGTACTCAAGATCCAGTAAAAATCAAACCAAAGCATATACAGTGGGCCACAAAAGTTTGTAGACTTGCAATTTCTTATAAAATTTAATGTTCGACTAATAAAAATTAATATATTGTAATTTTTTTATATCTGCAACTTGTTTTTAATGGAATGACATAATTAATTTTTTAAAAATAGTATAACCATTTTTTTAAAAAAATTAATAATCAAAAAGCTACTAAAAATTACGCTAAAAAGTCTTCAAAACACTTGGACAAAAAACTCAAAGCTTTAAATATTGTATTTCTTTTTTTAATTTAGTACTTAGTAGGATATCTTTAGTGTCCACAACCCTGTTAAGCCTTTTATATAATTTAATCAGTTTTTTGTTTCGCATCGACTTTTTCCCCCATTCTTCCGTGATTATTGTTTTTACTTCAGACTTTGTGTTTATTTGTCATATTTTCTTTTTTTTTTACATCAAAATTTCACCAAATATGTTCTACTGGGCTAAATAAAGTGATTGAGGAGTTGTCTTCATAATATGGGGACAGTTATAGAAACACCAGTGGTGCACATTGCAAGCAGTGCGCTTGGCGTCATTATCCAGTTATAAAAATGAAGTCGTTTCCAATATCCAAATTTTGGGTGGATAATTTAAAATTTCTATTTAAAATATTTAAATAGAGCTCATGATTCTAATATCCAAAAAAAAATTACAATTCGTGGCCGATTTCCCCTCACCCAAGAACACTTCCACCTCATGTTTTGATTGAATAACTGTTCTGGGATTAAGTTTCAAAAATTCAAAATTAACGCAAATTGATTGGGATGGCATATAATTCAACATTTTGGTTTCGATGGGCTATAATAGCTAGTAAATGAAAAATAAGGAGTTTAATCCCAAGAATTTAATGTGAAACAGAACTCCCCCACCTCCATGCTTCAGCATTGGAGTAAAAGTGTTCGAGCGTGGGGGTGTAAATGTCCCAGGTGTGTCTATTTTGGAAGCGTCCACAAATATTTTGAAAGAAATTACAATTACACAAATTTCTATTGACGCATTTAACAGCCAGATAGCGCAACCCATATGCCGCGGTTGTCGTGAAATATGAACGCTGTAAATCAAAAGAAAATATGACAAACACAAAGTGTGAAGTAAAAACAATAATCACAGAAGAACGGAGGAAAATCGATGCAGAAATTACAAAAAACTGATTAAATCTATATCAAGATGCTTAAAAGTTGATGTGGACACTAAAAGATATCCTACTAAGTACTAAATGAAGAAAGAAATACAATATTTAAAGCAAAGTTGAGATTTTTGTTAAGTGTACGAAGACTTGTGGCGTAATTTTTAGCAGCTTTTTGATTAATTTTTTTAAAAATAGTTATACTATTTTTAAAAAATTTACTATGTCATTCCATTAAGAACAAGTTGCAGGTAACATAAAAATTTACAATTACAATATATTAATTTTTATTAGTCAAAAACATTAAATTTTATAAGAAATTGCAAGTGTACAAACACTTTTGTGGCCCACTGTAATGTTTTTCAGGAAAATGACTGTCAAAAGTGTTTGAAGCATAAAACAGAATTAAACACCTCTTTTAAAATACTGCACTGGTAAATATAATTTCCCACAAAGTACTTTTATCAATCCTCTATTTTCACTTAGAGAGATACTAAAAGTTTATCTTTCCATTTTTTGAAGTAACTTCTCATTAAGTAAAGCAGCAGCGATGTGATCAGACTTCCATGTTGCTTTAGTGGTATCTTGTATTAGATCTACTACATATTTGACAATATTTATTATTTCATCAATTTTCTATTATAATATAACAGATAGTAATTAAACTATAAAAAGAGTCAATTGAAATGCAGTAGGATTACCATGCAAATTGTACAAGGTTAAAATAAACATAATTCAGGTCATCATAACTCAAATGAATTTAGAGATAAATCCACTGTACTGCCAACTTCAAATATTTTATTCACTTCATGAGGTTAGGCTCTGGTTACTTTCAAGAGGACAACAACCTAAGAAAGAGGACAGTACATTTGATTCAGTGGGAAATATATATATTAATCGAATATTAATATTCGATAAGAAATAACTAATAAATTTTGGAATATTTTAATAAATGAATAAAAGAACTAACATTAAATGTTGACCGAGCTAAAAACTGTAGATAAATATGAATTGAATATAAAATTTAATACTATACAAGAAAATCTAAATAGGAAATAAAAGAAAGGAAACAAATATGAAGTTTTAATAATCCATCTAGGGCATATTTATTAGTATTTTGATGTTTAATGAACACACCAATCAATAATTTTTAAAAATACTCCAATACCAATGTTTAAGCAAGTTGATCAGTAAAAATAGTTTTCTCACTGAAGGGGACACTGTATGATTTACACAAAATTATTTAATTTAATGATTTTCATAATTCTCTTGGTTGCCTCCTATGTGTATATATGATGTAAAACAGAATTTGTGCTCAAAATTTCATAAAAAGCTAACCATTTCATTTTTTTAAGGGAAAAACTTGAAATTTATGAAGTGTTTTAAAATGCTACTCCTCCTACAAAAATTGATGTGCATATATGAAATTTGATTTACAAATACGTTTAACTATGTATACCAAAAGTTGGTATGGGTTTTATGATAACATGATTGGTATTTGTACAAAACTTCTTTTTATGAATGTTTATTGAAAATTCCTTAAAAAAATGTGTAAATTCTAACTTTAATTATTTTTTAAAAAATAAGTATTGCTTTAATTGAAAAATGCAACTATTAGCAACAAGTGAAAAAAATTTCTGAGTATTAAGCAGGATAGAAGAAAAGCCTTAGCATTTTAAGTAAAGACAAACTAGCTATTTTAATTTCACACACACTACATACTATAAACCTAATTTAAAGATCGTACAGATATTTATTTAATTATGATTCCGCAAACTCAAATTTTATAACTATTTTTTTAAATACTCACATTTACAGTGATTCTCAAAGAAAAACTTTTCTATTTTTCAGTCAATAACAATACAAATGACATTTCCTGTGCGATATCCTTTAGGAATTAAACTAAAGCGTTATTTTTTTTTGCATTATTTGGAAACTATTATGAATCATTTGTATTTTATGTTCTTATAAAAAAAAATTGACAATAACAATTAAATTTTCTTAAATTAAATTATCAATCGAAATTAAAAACATTTTTTTACTCTATCCAATTTAAAGGTAATCATAAAAATTAAAAATAAGATGTTTCAAAATAATACTTTAATTTACTCATATATACTCATTTTTAAAGTCATTTTCAGTAGAAATCTCTTCATTTTCAATTTTTTCTTCAGCAGCCGTTCTCTTCATTGCAAGCGCTTCAGTAACATCTGCTATCTTAGCATTTATTCTGTTCTCAGCTTTCTGAGACACTGACTTTGACAAACACATAACTGAACAAAATGTCTCGTGTGAAGACAACCGAATTAAAATCGTCTGAAACTGAACTCACGAAAAAAGTTTCAAAAGCATCACTAGTTTTCAAGAATAAGTGCTATATGGAAATTCGACAATTGAATACAAATTTGTTATTATAAGAGTTGAGTTGTATACTTCCTGTTCATATTGATTTAGGATTTCGATGACAAATAGCTGAAGATGTAAAATAATACTGATACAAATGTAAAAATTGATACGATTAGTATCCCCTATTTTATAGACGAACGTATTACCCTTTTTTAAATGACATATTTTTATATGTTAAGAGAGGTAAACTTTTAAAAATATCATGCTACTATTTTTACATCTTTTAGCTTTATAAATTGGTAAAGCCGGGAAAAAACTGAAAGTTGAAGGTGCTCTAAAGCAATTAACAAGGATAGGTTTAATTTATATAAATTTCTGTTGCATCACCTACACACAGGTAAAAAAAATGAGAATCTGGCAACGAGCTGAGCTGTGTGTGTTCTTAGCTTTCCATTTCAAAATGGCAGATTTCTGTATAGATTTTACCCTTTCTGAAAATAACTTAAAAAAGCTTATTTTTAAACAATCTTTGAAACTGAGCCACGCCCAATTTGAGTGGCGAAAATTGTAGGCAAAGTATTTCGTTTTTGCTTGTAAATTGACCCGTTTATTTCAAATTTCCTAGCCGATGAGAAATCTCACTGTATTTATTTAAATAAATTTATCTCAAAATGTAAATTTTGATGTTCGATGTACCTTTTCTGAGAAACTACTGTTCGCAGGTATGTAAATTTTTTATGATATATTTATAAGGATGGGTAACATATACTGAAATGAGCTTTTTGTAAAAATCTCAAGAATTCATTTTTCACAAATTTTTTTTGTGAAAAATGGGTCAAATTTCACTGTTTGATAAAATATTTTATAAATTATGAAAAAATACAAAATTACCCAAAAGCTCATACCAGTTATAATGAGAAATGTGTGCTTTAATTGTATGAAAAATTTCAAGCATGTACATGTAACAGTTTTTGATAAATGTTACATCGAAAACAGCCAATTTAAGTGTTGGTATAGAGGTTTCCGACTCCTCTTAATTTTTAAAACTTATGATGCTTTCGCACCTTTTTTTCGTGAGTTTACCATCATTGTTTTCTGAAACATTTTTTAACTATAAATCAATGGATGTGATCGCATCGTTCAAAGCTGTTTGCAGTTCTGTGGGCAGAATAGATGAGGATTGTAGAGCACATTTTCTAAGTTGTATCTCCTGATCAGGTTATTTAATTTGTAATAAATCGTTATGAATAATTAATTTATAACTTTTATTCAAGTTTTCTTTTTCCTACAAAATTTCTTAGAAAAATATGTTTGTTTCAATTTTCAAACATGTGATTGATACTTGTGAAAAAAGTACATTCACATTTTTCTGTTGATCTATTCAATTCTAAAATCTAGTGGTGTAAGAATTCCATATCCTTCCCTTCCTTACACAAAATAAGAAAGTAGGAAATATCCTAGACTGAGTAATCCAAGAAGCCACGCCAAACAGGTAGTGATGATAAGCCGGGAAAAATGCAATAGTTCTTTCCCGTATAATTCTTTGCTTTGTTCTGAATCATTGGTAGGTGCTAGTTTGATATGGGGGATATCGCCAAGATGAGCGATAACATTACAATATGGTTACCTTACTATTTTTATTGTCCGTCCATGTGGTTGCCGCCATGGGGATAACGTATGTTAGAAATAACTTTTGTTGGTTTTTTCCCACTGAACCCTATTAATTTCAGACTATTTTCATAAAAATTTCTAATTTCTGTAAAAATTTAACCATATTCAGTGTAATTTTTTTATTCTTGACATCTTCTGTTTAATTCTCTGCTATTTTCGAATATGGATATTTCTAAAATGACTGAGTATTAGAATATTTTTTTCTTAGAAGAATAAGTGTTGTGCTTTTAATTATCGCTATAAATCATTTTATTTTACGTTTTAAAAATGTTTTTTTACGTTCTTTATTTGACGAAATTCGTTGAAAGAACTTGCAAGCTTTCAGTATTTTGTAATTAGAATTCTTAATTAATTTTAACATACGTTATGTAATTATTTTATTCATAATGTAATACAAAAATAGAATTATTACTATGTGTAATAATCATATAATATTTGTTATTTATAATTGTTTCTTTTAACATTTATTTATAAATATTATTACATATTTTGTTATTTATTTTTAATTATTATTATTTATTTATAATGTTATTTATTTATAACTATTTTTGTTGTTTATTTATAACTATTATGTTTCTTCTTTATAACTAGCTGTATCCTGCCACGCTTTGCTGTGGTTCAGTCTGGTTAAAGAGAAAACACATGTTTTCGGTATATTTAAACATTTGTATTGGAAGTATGATTTTTTTTATAATAAAAATGTATAAATATATTTACACAAAACTTTCCTTAGCTGATATCATTTGTAATTTTTAAACCAAATATTTGTAGTTATTACAGTTTATTTTTGTTCTTATGCTATGAACCTAAATTTATTTACATTGTCTTCATAGTGGAAGATAAACTTGAAGATAAATTTTAAATGGCTCCACTCTGGATTCCTCGAGGGCAATGAGTTAGTTTTACAGAGCTTATGAATACTTCTGTTAAATCAGAGGTATGTTCACAAATGCACATTTTTACAAACTGTCATTTGGAAGCATGAATTGTATTTCCTGATGTTATATAGGAAATGTTTTGATTCCATAGTATATCTGGCAGGCAAGGTTTTTAATGGCTCAGGTGGTTCTCCAAGTAGAGGCAATTTAATTTTTTCAGCGGTACAAAACATTCCTTTTGTTTCTCCCTTAAATTTCAGTACATTGCAATAAGGATACACTTTATTCATTGTGCTGATGAGAACATGCTAGCTCAACCTATAATCTTCCACTAGGTTGTAACGGAATGAAAGGTGATAGTTATTGTGTAATGCTCAACACAATGTCATGTTTGAGACTGATGTGCTGTTTCTGGTTAGACATCATTCAACCATTCGCAACCTACTGTATTCCTTTTGCTGAGAGCAAAGCAGATCTGATGTTGCAAAACACGAATACTTGTCTCGCAAATGTGCATCCCCAAATCAGGCTGTATGTTACTCTGCTGCGCCCTCAGCATGCGTTTATGTCATTCTTTGTCTGTTTTTCTCCTTTGTTGATGCCCGTTCTTGCTCAGTTTGAAGTGCAGTTATACTCGTTGCACTACTTTTGCCTTGGAATATAATGACTTAAGTTTGATTTCCTGCAAGCCATAATCTTTATGTAGTGAAGCCAATTGACTGTACCATTAAAAAAGTTAAAACAAAAAGATATTAAATTTCAAAACATTAAAAAAAGGAAAAATCAGGAACACAAAGAAAGAGAAAAAAATAAAAAACACTAATTAAATATTTAACTTTAAACATACACCAATTGACACAGCTCAATTCCAACGCAATGAGAGGCTCAAGATATCTTCAATTAACAATTCAATTAGCATTAGCAATTGTTATCAACACATTTAAGGGCCTATATTTAAAATAGAGTGGCTTATCTCTAGACACCAACTGCTTCTTTATACATAGCGTATAACACACCCCCGTGAATTTCAATCTTATTTTTGTGTTAAAAGTGCCGTTATACTGCGGATTTTATGGTATTTGTTTTCTGGGTACTTAAATATCAGCATCACCCCAGCCAAATAGCCGCTATGTAGATCACATAATTTTCCATCCAAATGTGATTTTTTTTCATAAAAACAAGCTGGAATCTTTGTATAATATTAAGGAGACAATCACGCGTGGCACCAATTTTGTTAAGGTGATGCTAATACATAAGTACTGTGCATGTTTCACAGCAGAAGTTATCAATTGGTGATCTTTGAGAAATTTTAGATGGTCCACATAAAATTGTGGCATTATTGACACTTTTATGAAGTTTAGTTTTAAAAAAATGAGCAAAAAAAAACAACATATTATGGAACATGGATTTTACTTTACTAAAAACTTTTAGTTGCCACTTTTAACAAATTTTAGATTTACCATCGAAATTTGAAAGTCACCTATGGTATTACGCGTGGCAAAACACTTCAGTCTGTAGATGCGCGGTTTGTTAAAGCTTTTCATGAAGTTTATTTTCTAGGGTATGCAAACATAAATAAAGATGTAAATATAGCTGTAGTGATCTGCCATATAGTGGTCAATCCTATTAGAGGTTCACAAAAAATTATGAAGTTATACGTTAGGTGGTTCACAAAGTGCTGAAGGTTGGCAACTGCTGTTGTAGGCACAAGAGAAAATTTTGTATCTGCACAAAGAACGAAGCAACACAAAATGTCTACCCATATAAGCACTGTAAAATTAACCCTTTAACCTCAAAAAGAGCCATTTTAAGTTTATTTTTAAACTTGGCACCTCACCTATGGAGACAATGTCAATAATTTTAGATTCATAACATGGACAAAAAAACCATAATAAGGAGTATCCTGTTAAATTACAAATGAAATCTGTTTAGAAAAGTTTTGTTTATATATATTTACACATATTTTTTTATATAAAAAAAAATCATACCTCAAGGGCAAGCGAGTAAAGATATTAGAAATGTGATTTTTCTTTTCTTTCTTTTTAACCAAACTGAGCCACAGGAATGAATGGCTGAGTACAGCTATATATGACAAATTAATGTGTTAAAAAGCTATAAAAAAAATTAAAGTTCAACATTTTGATAAAATCAACAAAAATAGTTTCAAACAAAGGTACTGTTACAATTATGTCAACCCCAATTTTGTATGTGTCGTACATGGTGAATTGGCAACCATGTGCTTCCTTTCGTACAATGTTGCCAATACGCGGTTTTGATAATACATAAATACCAAAACGAACGCAAAATATACATCAGAAAATCTTAACTTTCCCAGTTGTATTTTGCAGTAACACCAAATAATATTTTGAAATTACACATAATAGATCCTTTGCGAGTCTAATGTTATTGCCCCAACTTTTAGAAATTTCAACAACTACTTAGTGGAAAAATTTACAGTCAAGAGCAAAAAAATGTGTATAATCAGGCATAGAATGGTTTTACCTTATTGAATGCATATTGCAGCATTTGGTGATGTCATTTGATTCTAGGTAAAAGTGGCTTAAAAACAACATAAGTACAAAAAATAAAAATTATATACTAATTTAATTTAGGATCACTGGAGAAAGTTAAAATAGGTGGAGGATTTCAATCGGTACGCTACTTGTTTGTAGAGAGATTTTGAAATCACACCAAACAGATCTGTAGCATACAAAATTTAAATTAGTATTTTATATATAAAATTTGTCCAAAAAATTTATCCCAAGCTTAAAAATAAATTCAAAAACGAAATACAATACTAACGTTAATTGACATAAAAAGAGAACTGAACTATCTTTATCATTGAGGAAGCATAATTTGAAAAATGATTACAATCTTAAGACCACCTGCTTCCTTGACACATATTTCAGCCATCTGTCTGTTTTGCTTGTTCCCTGATGCCTATTCCAAATTGACGTGGAACTATCCCTTGCACTGGTTTTGAATGGTCAGTATGATGACCTAAGTTCGATTTTCTGCGAAGTAATTTTATGTACTAAAGCCAATTGACTGCACTTAAAAAGGTTAAAACAAAATCATATGAAATTTCAAAACAGCTTTGAGAGTGGCCCTTGTATCCAAATTCCTTTGGGGGCCCTTTTTCAGATATGAGCACCATGTTAGTGGGACCATAATAACTTGGGAGTATTCTGTTAACAAAATATATATTTATATTATAAATGAGTGTTTTTTCTTTTCTTTCTTTTTAATTAGACTGAGCCACAGGAATGTGTGGCTGAGTTCAGCTTAAATCTTAAAAAGCTATAATGTTAAAGCTTAAGTAACAAACTTAAATGTTAAAATACTATAAAAAAATTAAAGTTCAACATTTTGATAAGATCAAAACTGTTCCAAAGGTACTATTACAACTATGTCAACCCCGATTTTGTATGTGGTGTACATGCTGAATTGGCAAGTATGTGCTTCTTTCTATATAATGTTGCCAATATGGTTTCGATAATACATAAATATCACAGCAAACACAAAATATACATAAAAAAATCTTAATGATCCCATTTGTATTTCAGAGTAATATCAAATAAAATGTTGAAATCAAACAAAATAGATCCTTTGCAAGTCTAATGTTATTGCTCCAACTTTTAGAAATTTCAACAACTACTCAGAGGAAAAATTCATAGCCAAGAGCAAAAAAATATTATTGTGTACAAACAGTCATAGAATGTTTTTCCCTTAGTGAATGCATGTTGTAGCCTTTGGTGATGTCTTTTTGATTTTAGGTAAAAGGTCGACTAAAAACAACATCAGAACGAAAAAATAAAAATTATATATTAATTTAGTTTAGGATCACTGAAGAAAGATAAAATAGATGGAAGATTTCAATCGGTACAGTACTCCTTTGTGGAGAGATTTTGAAATCACGCCAAACAGATCTATAGCATACAGAACTAAAATTAGTATTTTAAAAATAAAATGTATCCAAAAAATAAATATCCCGAGCTTAAAAATAAATTGATAAACAAAATACAATACTAAAGCTAATTGCAATCAAAAAGCATAATTTGAAAAAATAATTACAATCCTACGACCACCTGGTTCCTCAACACGTATTTGAACCATCTGTTTTGCTTGTTCGTTGATGTTTATTCCAATTTGACGTGGAATTATCCCTCTCACTGCTTTTGCGTGGCTAGTATCATGACCTAAGTTCGATTTTTTGCAAAGCAATTTTATGTACTGAAACCGATTAACTGCATTTACAAAGGTTTAAAAACATGAAATTGCAAAACAGCTCTGAGTGGGCCTTGTATCCAAATTCCTTTGTTTCCTTTCTCTGGATAAAATAAGCGGAAAATTTCAATCGGATCGCTACTGCATTTGTGGAGATCACGCGGCCAGTCTCGAGTTATCAAAACTGTAACTATTTGGCAGAAAAATAAGTAGAGAGTATAGTATAAGTAGATCAAATAGAATCTTCATCTTCGCTTAATAAAGAGAAATAAATTTAGCTTAAAATTATATAAAGAAACACGATGTAAAATATAAGCAAAATCGTAAACATTGTGCGATAATGCTATCCGATTGTTGCCAAACCAACAAAACAAAATTTGAATTGTTAAAAGAATAATTTTAGAAAAACTGATTTATTAGAAAAATAATCCTAATTACGTATCAAAGAACGAAAAATGTATAAATATAACAATCAACGGACATAACTATAGCAAAAATATGTATTAATCACGAAAACAATGCGTGTAAAGTATAAATTTTCGCATTCAGAGAGAATCGTGACATCATATGACGTCATAACACAGGAAAATCATTCAAAAATTAAATTTTAAAAAATTTAGAAAGAATTACGAAATAATAAGTATCTATGCAACGTTTTGTCAAAATTTCAGAGGAAATGGTCCAGTAGTTTCGGAGATTAGCGGCTTTGAACAAACACACATTACATTTTTATTTATATAGATTATGTAATACGAGTAATCTTATGCATTATTTTTATTTTTTTACAATTCGACGAATATTCTATTTTATAATTACTGTTAAATTATATATGATTATTATTTCTAATAACTTTTATTAAATCGTACTATATGAATATATTATTTTATAATTACGATAAAATAATATAAGATTATTATATGCTGCTTATAATACTATTATTACATATTATTGATGTTCTTTATTGATTGATCTAGGTTATTCTCAATCACTTCCTATATCCTTTATTTGAAATACATTTCAAAACAATCCTTTAAAATTATTGTGTATCATTAAATTACCGCTAGGCCGCCATATTGGATTCCAATCCAGCATCAAGAAGCGCTGCTTGGCGCTATTGCCCCCATATCAAATTAGTTCCAGGTACTAATAAGTTTTATATATTTTTCGTGGAATCAAATGTACTGTCCTCTCTCTTAATTTATTGTCTTCTTGAAACTAACTTACGCCCACCTTCCTAAAGTGATTGAAATAATCAAAATTGGCAGAAAAGTGGAATAATCTCAAAGTGTTCTTTTGAGTTGTGATGGCTTGAACTGAAAGTGGTGCAACAGCCCATAAGAGCCAAGGCCTACTGTGCCTATCTTTGTCTACGTGACCCTTGTTTTGAGAAACAAAGTATTTTTAAAACAAAATTAACAGATTTTATGAGTAATTAAATTTAAGGGGACACATGTGGGAATGTCTGTTTAGAATTTCTAGTTATAAAAAAAATGCATGTTAAAACTTATTTGTCTGCTTTAAATTTGAAAATGTCCTTAAAATTCACTGAGAAAATAATTTTATATTAAAATTAAGGTGCTAGTTTGAGATCCCGTGGCACGCGCCAAGTTGTTTATGTTCGCCAAGATGGGCGATAGCATTACAATAGGGTTACCTTGATATTTTATCGTCTGTCGATGTGGTTGCCATGGGGATAACTTATATTAGAAATAACATTGGTTTTTTCCTGCGGTAACCGTATTAATTTCTGACGATTTTAATTCAATTTCTTTAAAAATTTAACCATTTTCAGTGTAATTGTTCCATTATTTCCGTCTTCTGTTTTATTATGTGCTATTTTCAAATATGGATATTTCTAATATGGGTGAGTAATAGAATATTTTTTTAAAGAATGAGTGTTGCACTTTTAATTGTCACTGTAATTCATTTATGTTTTGAAACTGCTTTTTTGAGTGTCCCTTGTCCGATGAAATTTGTTGAAGGAACTTGTAGTTTTTAGAATATTGTACGTTTTTAGTACTTTGTGATGTTAGTTTGATATCAAGGGCCATGCACCAAGCTGTTGTTTATGTTTGCCAAGATGGGCAATAACATTACGATATGGTTACCTTGATATTTTTATCGTCTGGCGATGTGGTTGCCATGGGGATAACGTATATCAGAAATAACTTTTATTGGTTTCCCGTGGTAACCCTATTAATTTCTGTTCTTTTGTGAAATTACTTCCACTCAGGTATCTCTGGACAGCGCATTTATTTATATACAAATACGAA
The DNA here is from genome assembly GCA_019973955.1 of Trichonephila inaurata madagascariensis. Classification (NCBI taxonomy): domain Eukaryota; kingdom Metazoa; phylum Arthropoda; class Arachnida; order Araneae; family Nephilidae; genus Trichonephila; species Trichonephila inaurata. The sequence continues at coordinate 66,009 of BMAV01006394.1, forward strand.
AATAACGATCACGGAAACAGCACACAGCAAGTCTGACCAAAAGCACACAGCGACCGTCATCTAGTGAACCCCGTAGAAGGAATGCGTGGGATTGAGGCGGGAAAAACTCGCATGGGCGGGTCACACAGTTATCCTTCCGCCAGAAAAAATAGTTCACTCGCTTCATCCCAACATACCCTTCCTGCGAGTGATACAATTTTTTTTTTACAAACAATACAAATATTATAAACACATACACAATACACAAAATATAACAGTAAACATAGTGACATAAAATCAAGAGAGTAATGAAATTTTTTACATTGAATATTCTAACTTTTCTACATTCATGGCTTTCGTAAGAAAATCTGCAATTAAAAATTCTGTTTGGATGTATTCTAATTTAATTACAGTATCTTCAATTAAATCCTTTGTAAAATGAAAACATAAGTTCATATGTCTTGATTTATTTGAAGAACGAGTACACTTAATCCACTGAATTGCTGCTTGACTACCTGAATTTAAAGTTACAGCATTATTTATAAATTGTTCACATTTTAATTCAGTTAACAAATTTACAGTCCAAATTATATCTTTACAAATTTCAGAAATAGAAAATAACTCTGCTTCACATGTTGATAAACACTCTTTTGTTTACGACTTTTCCATAAAATTAATGAATTACCAAGTAAAACTACACCTCCAGAAAATGATTTTCCATTTTCTGCATTTCCCCAACTAGCATCTGAACTAGCATTTAAAATACCAAATTCTTTTTCATAAAACAATTTTTTATCTTTTGAGCCCATCAAATATCTTATCACTCGTTTAGCCAAATTGTAATGTCTCTTCTCTGGATTATGATTAAATTGGGATAAATAAGACGTTACACAAGAAATATCAAGGCGAGTTCTATTAGCTAAATATAAAAGTTCACCAATTAATTCCTGATACATAGTAATATCAATAAATTCATTTGTAGATGGAATATTTTTGTCTTCCCCCTTCACAATTGGAGTTTTGACACTTTTACAATTTTCTAAATTATGTTTGACTAATAATGAATTAATGTAGTCACACTGGGATAAATAAATACCATTTTTCAATTTCCATGCCTAAAAACTTATTAGTTTTGTTTTCAACCACTTCAAATACATTTTTAATCTTACTAACAATATCTTCATATATTTTATCATTGTTACAAAAAATAGCTAAATCATCTACATACATACATAATATAAGAACACTTTGATTATCAGAGTTAATAAAAACACAATTATCAGAAGCTAATTGTTTTAAACCAAAATTTTCTAATTCACCCTTTGTTTTCATATACCAGTTTCTACCAGACTGTGGCAAACCATAAATACTCTTTTTCAATTTACAAACTTTGTCATCTCCAATTAATTTTTCATAACCAGGAGGTGGTAACACATACAGTCTCCTCCAAATCACCATATAAGTATGCAGTTTTTACATCAAAGAAATTAACATTTAATTTTAATTTAGCTGCAAGTGCAACTAACAATCGAAAAGATTCAATATTTACAACTGGTGAATACGACTCTGAATAATCTATGTTTTTAATTTGATTAAAACCAGCTGCTACAAGCCTTGCTTTGTATTTTATATTTTTCCCAGCATCATCTTGTTTTAAACTATATACCCATTTAGTTTTTATTAATTTTGATTTTGCAGGTTTTTGTACGATTTCCCAAACTTTATGTTTATCTAATGAATCTAATTCATTCTCCATTGCCAATTTCCAATTTTGCCAATTAGCACTATTTTTTGCCTCAAAATAAGAGTTTGGTATATTATTCGTTAAGGGGGTCTGCCAAATGCACTGACATGGTTAAGGTACTTTTGCACAATGAAATCACATTAATTCGGGCGTAAAACTTTTGTTGAGAACGTAAAATACACTCATATTAATCCGCCTTGAAAGGTAGAAATGTCAGAAATAGTCTAGAAAATTTTAAAATTACGAAAAATACATATATCCTTGCTTCCAGAATTTTCTGACGCCATATTTGGCAAGCTTTATTACAAAATCTGCAGATGGCGCCATGTGTATGCAATCTCCCGTACAAAATTTTAAAACGTTATTTTTAGAATAAAATTACCACATTAACTGCTTAAATACACATTAATACTATATTTTATGAAAAAGAATATTTTGCTACACGAATAATGACTTTAATCACTTCAGAAAACACAAATTCTGCTTTTCCATGAAAAAAAGGGGGGTGGGTTAAAAATAAAGTAACCCTAAAATTTCGCCCAAGAAACCACTCCCATGACACCCCTTTTGGAAAGGGAAACGGTAGGACCTAGATCAGCTGACTGTTAGTCTGCTTCAATTTTAGAATGACCGGTAGAAGGAAATCGTTTGAACAGGACGGCATGGGGAGGGGACTCTATTTTTAGCACTAATGGGTGACTCTGGGGAACAGTGGTCTTCAAACTTTTTCTACTCACAGAGCTTCAAGAACAGGGGTGGCCAACTTTTCAGGATTTGATAAAAAATAATTACTAGTGCCGTTTTAACTTTTTCCACCAAACAAATACATTAAAGTAAAAAATTACTCATAGGCTTATTATGGAATTTTTACGCTAGCACATTTTTAATGCAAGAAATTTAAAATAAGATGAGTGCAAATTTAGGTTTTATTGTTAATAAACTTTTTACAGGTTCAATTCAGTTAAGTTAGGTACAAAATAAAAACGAGTAATTTGAAACATTTAATTTTAAATAATTATTAAACAGTTAGTATTTACTTAATGTGGCTTTTGAATTACTCTTTTTTTTACCAAGTCATCTATATTAGGATTAACTTTTGCAGATGCAACAAAAAATTTGGTTATTTATAGGTGCACATCAGCTAGCTGTATGAATAATATTTATATTATGTTCATAGCAGAAAACGTTTATATTCACACAAACATATTTTTATCCAAATTTTGAGACTTTTGTCTGAGACAACCCCAGTTCAATAAAATTGTAGAAAATTATTTATTATTATGCATTCAATTTCTTTTAATTTCTCAGTATGTCTTTGCGTGCCCCCGTTACAACTGCACCGTGCCACGGGTTGGCCACCACTGCCCTAGAACTAGAAGGTCTTTTTGTGAAGCCCCTAAAACTACAAAGTATTTTTGTCGAACCCTATTCCACACACACTTTTTTGTAAACTCAATTTAAAAAAAGTATTGCATCGATTATTAAAAAATTTTAAACTATTTTAATAATTTTTAATTAATAATATTAATCTGTGATCCAGGTTTCACCCACCCATTCATTATGTTTAGTAACTAGAATATGTACTTGATTTTTTCACACAAACCGTCGAAGTCAAGCCCATTGAAATTAACTGTAATCGCATTACATATTCTGAGCTTAATTTATTCCTATACTTTGTTTTTGTAGCCACTTATGCCAAGAAATATTTTTCACTTGTACACATTGTTCTGAATGGGATTAAAATGTTTAGAGGAATACTGAGTATTTTGTATGAATTTGCAACAAAAGATTTAGGAGCTTTTCTTGCTTAAATTTAGAGTTTGGACATCAAATCTGTTGAAAGGTCGATAAGTCGTTACCTCTCCCTTATTGTAGGTGTTTACCAACAAATGTCAAAAAGTGCACTTTCCACACATTGGAAAACTATTTAGTTTTGCAAGACATTGTACTAACGAGTACACAATTATCTCGTGGAACCCGGGTTGATTGATTGATTGATATAATATTAACGTCGCACTGTTCAGCTACTCGAGGGCTTTTGGCGACGCACCACGTAATTTTGAACCATGGTCAAGTGACGTGGACGACACCTGAGCTGGCACCCCTCTCCTAACTACCACACCACACCAACGGGAGGACGTTTCAGCTCTCGACAGATTTAACGTGCATCGCTGCCCTACACGGCGGGTCTTTAGTGGTACGGGGCTCGAACTCGTGACAAGGCAAGCCACGATCCGTGGAACCCAGGAGTGTAAACAATAAAATCTTTACAATCTATTAGGTAATATAAAAAAATAAAACACATTTTAATATCTTTTATTATATTATAATAAAAGTTTAAAAAGCATTGCAAAATAAAGTTATTATGTTGAAATAAAATTTTCAGTTTCTTAATGACAGGAATGAACTTTAAATTTTTGTGGGGATGCAAACTTCATATAGAGAACGTGAATCCATTTTGCATACACATTTATAATTTTTTATTTATTTATTGTGACTCATGGAACCCCTATGCATGTATCGTGGAACACAGTTTGAAGACCACTGTCGTGGTGTGTATACTTTCTTAATGGGTAAAAAAAACCCGGAATTGTTATTTGCTGTTTAACGTTGCTCTACAAACCAACAAGAGGGCTATTGATCACAAATCTCGTAATTTTGAACCATGGTCAGTGGCCGCGGTAGCCGAGTGGTATAGGTATCGGACCGTGGCTTGCCTTGTCACGAGTTCGAGCCCAGTATCATTAAGACGGTGTAGGGCAGCGATGCATGTTAAATCGTCGAGAGCTGAACGTCCTCCCGTTGGGTGGTGTGGTAGTTAGGAGAGGGTGCCAGCTCAGGTGTCGTCCACGTCACTTGACCATGGTTCAAAATTACGTGGTCCGTCGCCGAAAGCCCTCGTGTAGCTAAAAAGTGCGACGTTAATATTCAATCAATCAATTGAACCATGGTCAAGTAACGTGGACGAAACCTGAGCTGGCACTTCCCTCTTTTAACGACCCCACCACGCCAACGGGAGGATGTTTCAGCTCTCGACAGATTTAGCGTCCATCGCTGCCCTACACGGCGGGTCTTTAGTGGTACTGGGCTCGAACTCGTGACAAAGCCAGCCACGATCCGATACCTTTACCACTCGGCTACCACGGTCACAAAAGAGTGTTGTTGATTTCTATAAAGCAGTGCTTCTCAAACTTTCAATATTTGCGATCCAATTTTCAGTCATAATTTTCATCGCAGACCCCCTTCGTACAATGTATTGAATGCAATTATAATGTACTTTGATGGTAAAACCACAATACAATACGACTTTAACTATAAACCGTACTAATTATCAAGATAAACATTTTGTATATGTCAAGCCCAGGGGAGTCACTAGTAATTACTAAACTTGTTTTTAATTGAATATTGATAAATTATTTATTAAATACTTTGTGCAGTTTTGATACATTTATAAGTAGTGTGTATTACATCAGTGTGAATGTGTACTTCATTTGTTTCTTATTTGAGAATGTATTTCACACACATTATAATTATTTTAAATTGTAAATTATTTTATTAAATTGATAATTATTTTAAATCTTTTATTTTCGATTTTTCGCAATATGCTCGCCCCCCACCCAAAGTAGGGTTATCACACCCTCCTGGGGTGGGCGCCCTACAGTTTGAGAGACGCAGCGATAAAGATTTTATTTCGAGTTTTGAGAACACAACTTAATAACAGTATACATGAAACAAAATATGATTTGAGGAAGAAAAGCCAAGCGATTTACATAATAATTTTGCCGATAGCGAAATGAAGATTTGATGATTTAGGTATAAAAATGAAAGAGAATAATTGCCTTGTTAATAAATACTAGGTGTTGTACTTTCTCCAAAATTTTAATTTTTTCTCTTTATTTCACTCTCCAATTTTTTGCGCTCCCAAATCTCTTGCACCCTAGGCATGTGCCTAGCTCGCCTAAGCGGAAAAGCGGGCCTGATAAAGAGAGAAATTTGTGAGAATAATCGGTTCTTTCAAGGAAATGGCTTTTAACTCATACTTTTACTACTGAAGCCTGTTAGAATAATTATTTTTATGGGAGAAAAGCAATTTTATTTATTTATTTTTTGCTATCCCAAACAATCAGTTTCGGTCACTCTTCATATTTTTTGATTCCAATCATTTGAATTGGATTTACATAAGAGTTACTATGTTAATTAAATATCTTTTTCAATAACCGCACAATTAATAAAAATTTTGCACAATTATAACATAAAAATACAACTTTTAATAAGGGTTGATTGAGTGAATATTAACGTCGTACTTTTTCGTTAATCGAGGACTTTTGGCAACCGATCTCCTAATTATGAACCATAATCAAGTGACGAGGACGACACCTGAGCTACCCCCCTCTACTAACTTCCACACCACACCCACTGGAGGAGGTTTGAACATAGACATGTGGCAGTGGTAGTCGAGTGGTTAAGGTATCGGATCGTTGGCTGGCCTTGTCACGAGTTCGAGCCCAGTACCACTAAAGTCCCACCGTGTATGGCAGCGATGTACGTTATATTTGTCGAAAACTCAAACGTCCTCCCGTTGGTATGGTGAGGTAGTTAGGAGAGAGGGGGTGCCAGCTCAGGTGTCTTACAAGTCACTTGACCATGGTTCAAAATTACATGGTCCGTCGCCAAAAGCCCTCGTGTAGTTGTACAGTGCGACGTTAATATTCACTCATTATTTATCGTTCATGTGTATGCCGAGATTCGAATAATTACGTATTCCTCGAATTCTGAATTACATCGTTGATAAAAGTGTCGCATAACAATACACCTGACATATTCTGTGTTGTACATGTAAATGAAAATTCAAGTTTTATAAGTCGCATACTGTTATTAATTTTATTAAGAATAATAATAATTTGATGTTAATGTCATTCGATAACAATGAGAGATTAGCTTCTATATAATATAATTATAGGTTAAAACGATTTTGGTCTTAAAGAAAATTATAAGCGCCTCCCCTAATTCATTTCAAACATATTGTTTAATTTTTACGCATGTGTGTGTGTGTTTCATAACCAAATAAGTTTCATTTAATGTAGTAACCCAGAAAATAGGCTACATTATGTGGTATCCTGTTTAAGAAAATGTAGGTGGTAGAAACAAATTGTGTACTTAAATTTAAATTTCTGAATTGCCTTATAAGAAACACTCATCGAGAACATAAGTTTCGATACGAGTCTTTTAAAAGAAAACGTCATTTTTCTGTGAAAATGGTCATTAGAGCACTTTTTCATAAATTGTTATAATCTTTTTTAATCACATTTCCATTTCTTATTTTATAAATTAATGTTATTATTTCTGGTATTCATGAAAATACAACAAAACTGTGTACTAAGAATTCCATTTTAAACGACATAAACTGAAGACAAAAAAAGTATCTGGTGTCTCCCTCTTGGTCCCTCCACAATGGAGGGGGAGGGATAGAAGCCCAATCTGTGGTTTTACGACTGTTGACCCCCGTTTGCCCTTCTTCACTGTTCAAAGACGAAAATTGCTCATCGTACATTATGCAAGAAAAAACTTGTGCATTCTAGCTGTTATTGTGTTTCCTTTAGCTGTTTGAAAGTAATTTCTACTCCTCCCAAGATTTTTTTCCTTCTTTTTTGTCATCCCAAAGAATCAGCTCGTTGGCTTCTTCATATTTTTAAAATCCAGTTATTTGTATTGATTTATAAAAAAGTTACTACGTTAATTAAATATCATCAATGAACGCACAATTCAAAAATTATTAGTAACATAAAAATACATATACTAATAAAGGCTGAAATCTGCTTTAACAAAAAGTGTTATTTTATACATCATAATATAATTTCATTAATTCAAGTGAATAATATACTTTTATTGAACGTATATAATGTATATGTATATATATACTACGTTATTTTATTTAAAAGACCAATTTTAAAAATGAAGCTTTATAAATAATTAATTTAAATCCTTTTTCTTAGACATGATCCATAAAAAGATAATTACATACTTATCAAAAAAATTAAACCTTTATCACAGAACAGCTAACCATGAATTGCAGTACCAGTAGTGTCAAAGTGATGTATGACAGTTAGACTTATTCTATGCTGCATATGTAAAGTAAAATTCAAGTTTTGATTCATACAGTTATTGATTTTTAGTAACAACAATAATAATGATTTATTATTAATACCATTACATTGCAGTCAGAGATTAGCTCCTATATGATATAATTTATATGTTAAAACGATTTTTGTCTCATAGAAATTTACAAGCTATTTTACAACCTTCTTCATTTGGAAAAAAACGCATTAAAAAATTAGAGATTTACAGACATTTTTCGTTTCTGGTTTATGCCTTTACAAATTTTATGTGTTTTTCTCAGATTTTCGTTTTGGAATATTTGAAAGGGTTTTCTATTCAAGATAATTTTGTAATTTTTTGAAGATACTTATATATATATATATATTCTGTTCCATATATAAAAGTTTTATAAAAATTTAGATCTCTCTGAGAACTCTAGCTAGTTTTTTTAAAAAAAATAAATTAATATTTTAAAAATGTTCATATTTCTTCCAGGTTTCCAAATATAACAATATTCATGCTTTTTCTCGGATTATCTGTAAGAACAATTATTAAAATTCAACAAGGAAAGAGGTTTTCAATTCCATACCAACTTAAGGAAGTGTTAATAAAAAGGAAGTTTAATTTGGAAATTAATTCGATGAATATAATATAGTCGGCCCTCCATTTTGTGAACCTCTATCTTGCGAATTTATCTATTTCGCGAACTTTTTCCTGGAACCAAGAACATTTTATGATTTTCTTCGTCAAATAACCTATATAAATAGCTAAATGCATTTTCCATTTATCCTCTTGGGATTCGATTTTTTTTTTCTCTCTGTTTTTGAAATATTTCTGGACCTACATTTGAAGGACACGCATTCTTAAAATTACTTGTCAGCTTAAAATTGGAAAATGTTATTAAAATTCGCGTTAATCATAATACAAAAGTACTTTTTTAAAGTTGGAAATTATATATATATATATATTATATATATATACTGAGTATTTCTTGACAAAGTTGTTTTTTCCCCCTGTTTTCCTAGCCGAATTATTTTTGATAGGTAAGATATGTAAAATAAATAGATATTAACTTACAAAAAAGGTGTGTGAACAATTAATTTTATAATAATGTATAGTTATATGTGAATTTAAAATTTATTTTAAGTAGTTTTTTTAAACTATATTGAAAGATAAATCATTTCACGAAATTTTCCAAATAACGAACTTTTTTCAGGTTTAGTGACGACTGTAATTTAGTGAAATTTTTGTCATTTTCATGCGTATCGGAAATAATAACATTAATTTGTAAAACAAGAAATAGATGTGTTTGAAAACAGAATTATACAAACTATTTGTGAAAAATTGCTCTAGGTTATTTTCTTAGAAAAGTAACTTTTTCTTGTGAAAGACTCAAATTGAAAATGATTATTTCCTGATGAATATTCTTACACAGCAATTTCATATACAATTTGTATCCAAGATATGAGCAGAAAGAAATTTATTACATATCTATCAAACAAAAAAATTGAATTAAATACGCTAATACAAATAAAAAAGATATCTGTACAAAAATAAAACTGGAGGTCTATCAAATCCTTCCACCAAAAATTAACTCTTTTTAAATTCCATCTTTATTCTTAACCCTATGGGCAATGTTTATGATTCTCAAGAAAATGTAAACGTACTTGTTCATTCACTTGTGGATATCCCAAAATATTTGCACGGATTTAAAAAAAAGATTGCGCATCCATTTCCGCGGCAATTCTAAAAGACAGCACTTACAAAACTTTCTTTTTTTTCCCCATTCAACCAACACTGCACCCCGTTGATTATGGTTTTGAATAGTTTGTTTATTTTACTGCAACTGCGCATGCGCTCTGAAACCGACTATATCTGTCAATCACTTCTTAACCACACCCCGTTGCTATAGTAACGACGGGTTATCTTTTTGACGTCATCCGAGTTGCAAACAACGCCATCTGTTGGATAAAGGTAGTTTTTGAAAATACGGGCGTCGACCTTAAATGAACCGACATCTGCTTAGATTTTAGTCTTTCCAATCTTCTAACAAGGATTTGATTTTGTACATCGTTCAATTCAAGTACCGGGAGTTGGATTCTGCCTGTCTGAGGCGATGACGTGGTCTGAAGGGGAATTGAACTATCATTCTCAATTGCTACAGGCCCATTATTTATATCAAAATTAGACAATATTCCATTTTCTGTATTTTGATTAATTTCGCTTCTTTCGGGAGAGACTTCAAAAAACGAGTCTATCCCATGCTTCATTTTCAATCTCTCCTAAATAATTACTACCTTTTAAAGATTCATTGAACTTAACTGATCTCTCCTCAATTACTTTTTGATTTTTAATATCATAAATACGATATCCCCTCCTTTCTCTAGCATATCCTAGCATAATTCCACGTCTTCCTGGAACTTCAAATTTATTTCTCAGTACTTTCGGAACGTGAAAATAGGCCACACAGCCAAATTTTTTGAGATAATTTAAATTCGGTTTATTACCTGTCCAAAAATTTCTGATGGGATTTTTTCTTTCCCTTTTTGTGGTGTAATATTAGATACTTGAGTACTACAATTAATAGATTCAGCCCAAAATTTTAAAGGAAGCTTACTTTCATATAATAAAGATCTAGCTCTTTCTAGAAGAACGCGATTGGCTCTATCTGCCTTGCCATTTGATTCACTATTGTATGGAATTGTTTTTTCATGAAATATTCCTGAATTAGCCAGGTAAGTATCTAGTTGTTCATTTACAAATTCTAACCCATTATCAGTTCTTATCTTTTTAATCCTTTTATCAGTTAAATTTTCATATTTGGCTTTAAATTGAGAAAATATATCAAACAGTTCATATTTATTTTTTAAGAAATAAGTAAAGTACATGCCAGAAAAATCATCTACAATTACCATAAAATATTTTCCACCACCATACCATTCGATATTAATTGGACCACACAGGTCGGCATGGAGCAACTCAAGAATTTGTGAGCTCTGACTTATATCAATACTATGATGAGTTTTTCTGGTTACCTTACTTATATATCACAAGTTTCACATGTGAAATTATTTACATTATCAATATCATCTTTCATTTTAAGCATATATTTGCAATTTATAAATGACATAACCTGTTATGCCAAATTTCATAATTAGTAGTAGATTGGTCAGAAATATAACACTCAGAATTATACATAGGTTCTAATATAATTTCTAATCTACCATTATTTTTAAATGCTTTAGTTATTAACTTATCATTTTTATCATATATCAATACACAATTATTTTCTGATTTAATCTTACCTTTATCCATTAAACATGTTACAGACAGTAAATTACATCTTAATTGAGGAACATAACTGACATTAGTAATTGTTATATTAGTAGAATTACAGTGTTTTGTACTCACAGTTTTAGCTGAAACGTTTCCAGTTCCTTGGCTCACCATCTTAGTGTTCTTATCGGCTAAATAAATGTCCATAACTTCTGGAATAATATTTTTAAACCACACAGATTCTTTAGCCATATGACAGGATGCACCACTATCCAGGATCCAGGTATTGTCACATAGTTTTTCTTCTCGATGGGAAGCTGTAAATACATGATGGTTTCTAGACGAATTGTTTCTTTGTGTTATATTCCTTTGGCTTGTACTTGGAGAGTTCTTGTTTCTATAGTAACAATCCTTTGCCTGGTGATTGGCTTTTCGACAGATGTAGCACAGTCTCGTTTGTGTTCCATTTTTTCTCCTGGAATAAAATGCTTCAGCATTAATCCCATCCATACGAGTTTTAATTGGTAAGTTGAAAGTTGTTTCTTCTTCCCTTAGAATTTGAAGAACTTCCTCCATGGATTTGTCTCTTTGAGTTTTTAAAATATTGCGCACTTTAGAGAATTTTCCATTCAATCCTCTAACGGTATGGTAGACTAATTCCCTCGGCAACACGTCCAATCCTAGGGAGTGACAGTCGATATCCCCGCGCTCTTGCAATATAATCCCCTACAGTTTCGCCGTTTTTCATGACAATGTTTTTGAGTTCATTGTCCACGTCAATTTTCCGGTCTTCGCCTCGGCCGATGAAAGTCGCTCTTATTTTCTCCCACAGCACTTTCGCGTTGTCTTCCGCCGCGAATTGTAGTGCTTGTTTGTCGGAGAGCGATAGTTTAATATAAGATACGGCATCTAAATTTTTTGACTGCCATTCCATGTCATCCTTACGGTTAAGGTCTTCAGGTTTTTCATTTAAGATTACAGAGTCTAATCTCTTTAGGCTAAGGGCAGCTTTCATCTTAAGCTCCCAAATAAAATAGTTCGTTCCGTTCAAATCGGGAATCGTTATTTTATCCATTATAGGTAGAAAGCTTTAAACGTTCACAAAGTCAACTAACACGTCACACAGAATAACCACGCTCTGCTACCACTTGTTGTTTTATGAAATTACTTCCACTCAGGTATCTCTGGACAGCACATTTATTTATATACAAATACGAAAATAACGATCACGGAAACAGCACACAGCAAGTTTGACCAAAAGCACACAGCGACCGTCAGCTAGTGAACCCCGTAGAAGGAATGCGTGGGATTGAGGCGGGAAAAACTCGCGTGGGCGGGTCACACAGTTATCCTTCCGCCAGAAAAAATAGTTTACTCGTTTCATCCCAACAATTTCAAAGGGATCCATGAATATAGTAAATCTGGGAACTAATGATTTACACACAATATGCACACAAAGAGAAATTAGTCCCTGTCAGAGGACATTTTTATTCAAGTTTTAGGGAAAGCAAACTTGTCTTGTTTATAAAATCTTCATCAAATTTTAAAAATGATATATTTTATAAATTTTTTGCGAGTATAATTCTTGCTATATATTTTGAAATTCCTTTTATTTCCTATTGTGTAATGCAACTTGTAATCTTGCAAATTATGACATGTTTTAATTATATTAATATAATATGTCGGAGAAATGGCTTATTCGAAGAGATAACTTTTCAATATTGTATTTGATCTTATGGTATTGAATAAGTGTGATTGCATGGTATTTGGCAGAAAATAAAAGTTTTCCATTAGTGTTAAATGCATAAATATTTTTCCTTGTATTTAATTTTTCTTTCTGCAATAATACATCTTTTGAGGTGCCTTGTTATCTGTATGAAAAATATTTTAGAGAAATAAGTTATATTAGTTTTATAATATTGAAAAAAATTACTGATAATTTAATCTAAAAAAATGGTTTACTTAGCTGACACTATATTGAAATATATAAATATTTTTTTCTTCTCGAGTTATGTTTTTCAAATCACTGTACGTAAATAAAATCTGAGTTCGAATTAAAAAAGTTTGACTTTCTGTATTTGTTAATTTAATAAAAAACTAGGACTAATATATTTATCTTGACTTTTATCTATATGAACGTATTCTTAAAAATTTAATTACTTCAGTTATCAATTCAACTTTAACCCTCTCGCTGTGTAGTGCTACATCTGCTTCAGTATTTTGCCCGTGGAAATTGAGGGATACGCAGCGAGAAGGTTAACTTAAATACTGGAAAAAATATACTGCTGTATTAAAAAGTTTATATTCCAGTAATAAATATAATTTACATATGTATTATAATAATTATATGCAATGAAAATTGTTTAAAACGAATCTAAGGGCACTGAAATATTTTTTCGTCTAAAAAGATATTGTAAAAAAAGCGTATATTCAACAAAATTGAGTTTATTAGAGTACATTTTATTTACAGTTTATTAGAGTACATTTTATTTACATAGAATGCATTATATGCAAATATTTAATAAAACCCAATGGGAAAGAAAACATTCACAAGAACTAAATGAAATTTAATACAATATTTTGGAAATAGTTTGATATACGGGGTAATGGCGCCAAGCAGCGCTTCTTGTTGCTGGAATGGAATCCAATATGGTGGCCTAGTGGTAATTTAATGATACACAATAATTTTAAAGAATTGTTTTGAAATACATTGAAATGTATTTCAAATGAAGGATACAGGAAGAGATTGAGAATAACCTAGATCAATCAATAAATAATGAGTATCAATATAATATAATAAAAAGTAACATGTACTAATAATAGTATTATAAGCAGCGTATAATAATCTTGTAATATAATTTTATCATAATTATGTATAATATTCATATAGTATGATTTAATAACAATTATTAAAAATAATAATCATCTAATATAATTTAAAAGTAATTAAAAAAAGAGTAATCATATTATAAAAATAAAATAATGCATAAGAATACTGTGATACATAATTATAAATAACATCATAATAATTATAAATAAATAACATTAGAACAGCTATAAATCAATAACAACAATAATAATTATATAAATAACAAAAAGTGTAATAATATTTATAAATATTTAAAGAAACAATTAGAAAAAACGAATATTATATGATTATTACATATAGTAAGAATTGCATTTTTATATTACATTATTAATAAAATAATTACATAATATATGTTAAAATTAATAATGAATATCAATTACTAAGTACTGAAAGCTTGCAATATAAAACTTGCACTGCAAGTTCCTTCAATGAATTTTATCGAATAGAGAACGTAAAAAAAGAAGTCCCTTTTTTAAAACTTAAAATAAACCGAAATGAATGAATTATAGCGTTTATATTTTAAGTACAACACTTATTCTTTTTAAAAAAAAATATTCTAGTCCTCACCATATTAGAAATATCCATATTCGAAAACATGACAAAATAAAACAGTAGATGGAAGCAATAGAACAATTACACTAAAAATGGTTAAATTTTTAAAGAAATCCAATTAAAATTGTCTGAAATTAATAGGGTTACTGGGAAAAAACAATAAAAGTTATTTCTAATATACGTATCCCCTTGGCAACCACATCGCAGAGGATAAAAATATCAAGGTAACCATATTGTAATGTTATCCTTCATCTTGGCTTAACATAAACAACAACCTTTGGGACTATTACACCAGGTATCACTCACACCAAAAATTTTCAAATTTTATTAATAAAACATATATGTTAGATAATCTGATATTTTTCTTTGCATTGTATTTTTTAGCATCAAATTGCCAACAAATTGTTTGATGTTATTTATTTCAGCATTGGAATTTGCATCTAAATAACTGTACATACTCTTCACGATATTGTTACGAATTTTGTGTAAATAATTTGTATTTGAGTGTTTAAAGCATTTATATTACTCTATGTTATGTTTATTTCATGTTAAAATTGTGCCATTCACAAGCAATGCCGCTCCTTACGTTATAATGGCGATTCAATGAGAACTTGGCGTAATCTTGGCGCTAGAGCGAAGTGGGCATCATTTTTGGCGACCATGCTGGCGAGTTCGGAACCCTCTGGAATCTTCTAGAAAGTAGTGGATCTCTCCACTAATGTCACGAGCGGGTATATTTCAAATTTT
>BMAV01006395.1:0-15614 GCA_019973955.1 Trichonephila inaurata madagascariensis
GAGAGCGTTCTTAGCGGATTTCAATTCAACAAAAGAAACATGCAAACCAAATTTTATTATTATAGTCCTAGTAGCTCGAAAGCGGGACTTTTGACTATCAATACGCCCCAATAACTCCACCGCTTCCCCCTGAAATTGATTTCCGTAAAATCCATTCTTAGTGTAACTCTGTTCAACTAAAGAAACGTGCTCAATAAAGTTCAAGTAAATAAGTTAAATTCGAAAACAGGAATTTTTCTATAACTCTCCTTAACCCCTCGCAACCCCACTCCTTTGGGGGGTCGGTTTTCGCAAAACTCTTTGTTAGAGGAACTCTATTTCATGAAAGGAACATATCTTCTAATGTTCAAGCAGGTGGGTCTAATAGTTGAAAAATGGAAATATTTATCTATTATGCCCCTTAATCCCCCTCAGTGCACCTTGGGGTCAATTTTCCCCAAACCTATTTTGTAGTGGATCTCTACTCCATGAAAGGTATCTGCTTATCAAATTTCAAGACTGTGCATCGAATAGTTTAAAAATAGAAATAATTATCTATAACACCCCTTAAGCCCCTGCAACGCCACGTAGGAAGCTATTTTCACAAAACCCATCTTATACCGGATCTCTACTCAA
Organism: Trichonephila inaurata madagascariensis; assembly: GCA_019973955.1. Lineage (NCBI taxonomy): Eukaryota > Metazoa > Arthropoda > Arachnida > Araneae > Nephilidae > Trichonephila > Trichonephila inaurata. The sequence continues at coordinate 616 of BMAV01006395.1, forward strand.
TGAATAGAATCTGCTTACTCATTTTCAAGATTTTACGTCTAATAGTTTAAAAAAGGAGATAATTACCTATAACGCCCCTTAATTCTCCGCAACGCTACTTGGGGGTCGATCTTCACAAATCCCATTTTGTAGAGGGACTTTACTCCAGGAAAGGAATCCACTTACGAAATTTCAAAACTGTCCGTCAAATAATTTAGAAACGGAAATGATTATCTTTAACGTCCCTTAAATCCCCGGAACGCCACTTGAGATTCGATTTTCACAAAACTCATTTTTCAGCGGATCTCTACTCTATTAAAGGGAAATCCGCTAATCAAATTTTAATACTGTACGTCTAATAGTTTAAAAATTGAAATAATTATGTAGAACGCCCCTTTGGCGCCCACAAAGCCACTTGGAAGTCAATTTTCTCAAAACACTTTTTGCAACGGATCTCTACGCCATGAAATGTATCTGCATACCAAATTTCAAGACTGTAAGTCTAATAGTTTAAAAATGGAAATAATTATGTAGAACGCCCCTTAGGCCCCCGCAGCGCCACTTGGGATTTGATTTTCCCAAAACCCATTTTATAGCGGATCTATACTCTATGAAAGGAATCTGCGTACCAAGTTTCAAGATTGTACATCTAATAATGGAACTAATTACCTATAACACCCCTTAAGCCCCCATAACGCCCCTTGGGATTCGATCTTTGCGAAATCCGTTCTTAGCTAATGTCTACTCCATGAAAGGAACCTGCCTACCAAATTTCAAGTCTGTAGGTTTAATAGTTCTGGAGATATCATGAGATTAGTCAGTGAGTGAGTGAGTCGCTTTTCTCCTTTATATATATATATAGATTTTACTGAAATTGAAATAAAATTCAAGATATAACTAGGAAATTCCTGTGTTTTTAGTAGTGCTAGTGGTAACTATGGTCACGAACTCGTGGAAAGAGTGTTATGAGTTCGAGTCCTAGCACCATTGAAGTCCCGTTGTGTAGAAAGGTTGATGCAATTAAACCTGTCGAGGCTCAAAATCCTCCCATTGGAGGGGTGTGGTAATTCGGAATGAAGAGCTTGAAGAGCTATTTTGATTAACCATCAAAATACCTCTCTTAAATCCGTAAATCTTCGCTCACACAAGACAACGCACGTAAAATGTTTTACTAATGTATCCCTGCCCATTACGGAATTTCAGACAACGAAAAAACTGACGCACTGGCTGAGAAAGGAACTTTAACAGAGCAATACGCGTTATCTCTTTTTTTTTTCAATTCCTACTATTAGTTCACTCTCTCCCTATATATACACAAGAAATAAATTAAGAGAATTTGCAAAATTTATCAAATTGCATGAAGAGAACTGAACTGAATGAAAACCCACTGCTTCTAGACAAAAATGCAAATCTTGTACTGCAAATCGTAAGCGTACACGTGTGTGTAGGCGGAGCCAGAAGAAAAACAGGCTTTATAAGCGGGTGTAAGTTAAGACGTATTTCGTATCCATTTAAGGCACCATTAATCATCCAGATAGGGGAAGGAGGGTCAGTTCTGACCCATTTCCCCAAGACGTCAATCGAAACTCGAAGACGTATTTCATTTGCTAGCACACCTCGGCGAATTTCTTGGTGTTATTTTGAAGCAATCAGTTCAATTCAAATTGTAAAAGTAAAAATGAGTTGTCAATTATAGCGAGGCGTAACAGAGGGACTACAGCTTCTCAGATCTCTCGTTACTTGTATGCATCCACAGGAACCCGTGTATCAAGAGTGACTGTTTCAAAAAGATTATATGAGAGAGGGTTGTGTTTGCTATATAGAAGACTTGCTGTTTGCGTCCCGCTCTCGTCTACGAAAAGGAGACTCCGCTTAGCATGGTGCAGACATCATAGAGATTGGAGTATAGATCAATGGGCGACCGTTCTGTTCACCGATGAGTCCCGTTTCAGCCTAAACACTGATTCTCGTACGTTCATATGGAGTGAATTAGGGACCCGCTACCCATCCTCCAATGCCTGTGAAATCGGCAATTATGACGGAGGAGGTTTAATGGTTTGGGCCATCATGTTGGATGGCCATACACCTCTCCGTGTCCTTGAAAGAGGCTCTGTGACTGATGTGAGGAATAGGGATGAGATCTTGAAGCCCTATGTTCGCCTTATCAGCGGTGCATGTGGCCCCGAGTTAATTTTAATGGACGATAACACGAGGCCACATAGAGCTCTTCTGGTCGATGAATTCCTAAAGAGTGAGCATATTCAGCGTATGGATTGGCCAGCCAAGTCTCCAGACCTCAACCCTATAGAGTATGTCTGGGACGCTCTAGAGAGGGTAATTGCAACTCGGAACCCCCTCCGAGAACCGTCCAGGAAATGAAAACAGCGTTACCACAAGAATTGATAAACTGCCTTATTTCAAGTATGACATCACGCTTCGAGGCCTGTATAGATGTAAGAGGGGGCCATACCTCCCGTTCACCCATTTCTTTTGTTTATTCTTCAACAGCTGTTTCATACCTTCCTACTCCAGTGAGTGTTACGCACGATCATGCATGTATATTGCAATTACTGAATGGTTGTTTTATACTGTATCTATGTATCTATCAAATTTCATTAAAATCGGTTCAGTAGTTCTAGAGATAATCGATCAAATCTGCAAATTCTCTTAATTTCTTACACCAGTGTATATATATTGTTCAAATTTTCAATCGTTAATAAAATACTTTTTATTCATCTTCTCAAGTTCAAATACATATATTTAAACTTGTAATGAATGACACTTGATGTTAATACTGTTTTTTCTCAGATATTAATTAATTAATTAAACTTAATTAATTTTAGTTTTATGTAGGAGAAAAAATTAAATTTGTTCCGAAAGAAGGCAATAGATAGCGACAGTATACATTGATTATTGCGAGGAAATTCGCTTTCTATTTTGCCACTTAATATTGTGATTCTGTCAAATGTATATACATATTTATATTAATTTTAATTATTTAATAAAATTAAACCATTACAATTAATATAAATGACTGAAACGTACCGCCTAAGGTCGCATATACTGAGATAGGCATAGTAGGTCTTGGACCTTTTACGCTGTTGGACCGCTGAATTCAGTATTTAATAAAAAGTAGCTAAAATAAATTTTTTCTTTGTTGACCTAAGTAGGAACTCACTTCAATTTTTTTTATATTACTTGTTTTTCATACGTTAAATTATTAGAGTTAATCTGACTCTTAAGAAACTACTTATACAAGATATGATCCAACGCATTATGGATAAGAGATGGAAGATTCTGGGGTAAAAGACATTTTCTCCCACTCTTTACCAAGAAAGAAAGTGTAGCTCTCCTTAAGGTATCCGACTACATTCGGGACCATGATTTTAAAAAAGTGCATAAATGTATAACTTTCATAATATTTAGTGTCACTTAGATTAGAATACATGTATAAAATTGTTTTAAGGCCATTATGACAAAAAAAATTTATTTAAATACAATATTTTGGCAAAAAATTAACTTAGAATAACCTTTTTTCCAAATGTTCTCCTTTTGTAAAAAATGCTTCTATTGTATTAATATTTTGCATGTATATAGCTCAGACATCTGTACAGAGGCTCAACTATGATTTTTGAAAACTTCACATTATTTTCAGAGTTACAACCATTTGAAATAATTATCGGCGTATTTTCTTAAAATTTCTCCCCTCTGTTTTCGTAAAACATGGATAAACCGACTTCCGAGCTATGCATTTCAAAAATTCTATTTGATCCTCTGTACAGAGGTCTAAGCTATATACAGGCAAAATATTAATACAATAGAAGCATTTTTTACAAAAGGAGAACATTTGGAAAAAGGTTATTCTAAGTTAATTGTTTGTCGAAATATTGTACTTAAATAATTTTTTATTGTAATACTATTCTTAACCCAATTTTATTTACATTGTCTAATCTAAGTGACGCTAAATATCATAAATATTATCCATTTACACGCTTTTGCAAAATCACGGTTCTGAACGTAGTCGGATACCTTAAAGGTCTAACTGGACAGAACTGTTTGCATAACCATCTCTATAAAATTGAAGTAGTGGACTTCACTAACTGATCTGTGTTTCTCCGATTAGTCTATGATCTTGGAACATTTAAGCAATAGTATTGCACTTTCTAGTTGTAAGGATATTGTTAAAAGTTATTGGAGAGCACGTGAGCTAATGGTCAGATGTTAATGTTCAAAATTTGTAAGATAAATAAATAAAATGTCAAAAGTGAAGGAAGATTCGATCTAGGCACCTTCCGTTCCGAACGCGAGTACTTTATCGGCCACACCAAAACGATCGTCTTCGCGTGATGTTTGGTACTAGTTTATATAGATATCACACTGCCACATACCCCCATACCAGTGATTCGGCGAATAGGCGAACGAACGATACCATATTCGTGGCGAGCATGTGAACAGTTACGTCACTTTGTGGGTTGCGTCATCGTGCGTGACAGCTTGAGAATTGCGTCATTTGTGTGAGATGGCTTTGTGGAGTGACGGCTTATTTGGGTCAATGTTTGACGGCTTGGTTGCTTTTGCGATGGATAGATGGCGCCACGACTGCCGCGCGTGAAGGGTGCGGTTCACTTTGCACGGCCAGGATCACCAATGAAGGAAGGAGGAAGATTCGATCTGCATACCTTCCGTTCTGAATGCGAGTACTTTATCGACCACACCAAAACGATCGTCTTCGCGTGATGTTTGGTACTAGTAATCACTGAGTAATCACACCGCCACAAATGTATTCCTTAACTATATGTACAGGGGTATATACATATGAACAAAATTCAACAAAGGAAGAGTAAAATTTACTTTTATTTCTATGAAAATACTAACAAAAAAACCACTCCTTATCCTTCTAACAAAGAATAATTCTATGCTTGAAAGTTGAATCAAATTAAAATACACTTCTTCTGATTCTTCTTCTGGGAGTAGTAAAATAATTACGAGTTGTAGAATAATTACGAGTAGTAAAATAATCAGGCATTTTAGTTTTCTTTCTGTCTTTTACAACTATTCGATCTAAATAATCATAGTCGTCAATTTCATCGTCTTCTGTGTCGCAGTCCAACTTTTCCATAGTCAGGTATTCTAAGTCAAAATGTCGAATAAAGAGCGAAGACAATGATCTAGAACACTGGCCTTGGATTTTCCTTTTCAATGTCAATTTTTCAGGGATGTTTGAGGAGTTTACAAGCCATAAAAGATTGCAGTCACATTCTATAAAGTTGTCTGTAAGTAAAAACCATAGCAATTATAACATAAATACGTAAAAAAAATTTTCTCAAAATATAATTACAAAATTGTGTTACGTCTCTCATTTCTTTCTCTATTATATAGTCTCGTTATCTATTACTGTTTGAATTAGAAGCCAGCTAGAGACAGTATCTTCACCCAATAATAGCGAAAAAATTAATATTGAAGAACTTTTTTTAGACTGAAAAACTCTCTTGTAATGTTAAGTTCATGTTGATTTGTTTTAATAAAAAACACTTAAAATTAAGAAACCTTTTGCTATTCCAAATTTTTCACAAATATATTGTATTAATTCCATTCAACATGTTAAGTAAAGTAAAAAAATTATGTGAAACATGTTGTACATTGAAAAACTCATTTAATTAACATAAATTATTAGAGTGTTAAAATAAGCTTCTTTCCATAATATGTGTAGGCAGATAATTTATGGAAGTATTTTACTATTTAAAGAGGTATATTCATATTTATGTCCTATTCTTTTATATTAGACCAAGACACAGCCCTAGTTAGTCTTGAACAAACTTTTTATGTTTGATTAGGTCAATTAATTCTAAAGTCTGACATTTTATCCCTCCCCTATGTAAAGTATTCTCATAGGGAGAGACACTTTATCCCCCTCCCCAATGAGAAGATTTGAAAATTTCTTTCCCCACTATAAGCATGATTAAAAGGCCTAAAATCGCAACTTATCAGTGACTAAGTGAACTTAAAACTAGATATTTTCAAAACATTCTAGTTTAGTGAGTAATGCTTCTATAATAATTATATTTTTCTTATATATAGCTAAGACTTTTCCAGAAGAGTGCCTGAACTAGAACTTTTGAAAAACTCACATTATTTTCGGAGTTACTATCAATTAAAACAATTATCAGTGTTTTTCCCCCTTGTTAATTCTTTTTCTCTGATGTATTAAATTATGAACAAATCTACTTCTAAGATATATATTTCAAGAACCCTAGTTCAGGCTCTGTACAGAGATCTGAGCTATATACTGGCAAAATATTATTATTATAGAAGCATTTTTAAAAAAAAAGGGGAATGTTTTAAAAGTAGTTCATTCCATGTGTTAATTTATCATTTTCATAAACTCGGCCAACCTTAGGTTCATATTAGGCCGAGTTTTCGGGACTGTATTGTATTTCATTGATCCTTCACTGAACCACATTGCCTTTGGTAAAATTTTAGAATCGTTAAGTATTATTCAATTTTACAATCCACCTGTTTAACGAATAACAATCTTGCGCGTCATCCACTTGGTTAGGAATTCAGAAATATTTTCACTAATTTGCGACTACATTTGGCGTCAATCCTATCACTATACACTATCAACTGGAAACGACTACGATTTCTTTGAGAGAAACTAGAACATGCTAGAAAATAATAAAATGTGAAGAGATTCCAAAACATATTAAGAGTACACGAAACACGTGAATCTCGTTCTAATATTATGAAAGTAGTATATTTTAGAATTCTGTGCATACATTCTACGTTTTAGATTTTTAAATCTAGATGAGAATTTAATATTTGAAATTGTGTTGATTACATTGTTTCATTAAGAAAAAATATAATACAGTTTTGGGTTCATTCTTTAAATGCTTTTAAGAGGACTTGGTACCCAGAAAATGACCTATGTATCGCGGGGGGTTTTTTTATTTAGTCATATTCTTTGCGTTATTATCTTTCGATTGATATATCATTTGTGCATGTCGGAAAATCAGAAGTTGGCAAAAACTTCAATTGAAGAATGTAAGCAAGCAAATTAAACAATTCAACCACGCCCCCCTCCCTTTTAAATAAAAAAGCTAAGAAACCTTTTTGATAAAAATAATAATAACTATTAAAAAGGGAGGTGTTACATACAAAATAGGATACTTCTGAGGCAATATAATGATGTAAATTTTTTTCTTTGTGAAATGTGTGCATGTAAAATTTTTGAATTGAGACATTTTATATTAATAATTTCACAATTTCAGTTCTTATGCCTCATATTTTTTTCATAGAACTATAATATTTCAATACTATGTGAAGAAAAAAAAACAAAATTTCTGTCATGACAGAAGAAAAACTTAACATTTTCCTTGAATTTTCTCTTCTACAATTTATACTCTCTGAAAACTGATCATTCATAAAAATGAATAGGGTCAAATAACACATGAAAATGCAATTATTTTAAAGAAAATATACAGCTATTGCCTTAAAGTGGTATTTTAAGTTTATTTAAGCTTATAATTATATTTTTTCGGAATTATAAACTTTAAAGTGGTTTTTCTCAGTTTGTGTTTTTTAATACATTAGTGCATTCAAAATGCTACTCCTTCCACAATTATTTACCAAACACTTCCATTTTTCCCCTTGTGTTATATGTAATTCATGTAACAAATTTAGTGATCCATTTTGCTGTAAACTTAATACTTTTTTTAAAAAAATTAAAATGTAGGAGATATTGGGCTTTTCATTGAATTTTAGCATGCATATCAACATTTTATTTTTTTTTCTCCACAAAACTAATTAAAATCGACCCACAGAATTGTTAAAAACATCCTTAAGAATATTACAAAAAATTTCACAGGTCAAAAAATTAATAATTACAAAAGGAGTAAAATTTTAAAACGTTCGAAATTTTCCTTAAAAAAATTAAATTTTTAAAATTGTGTGAATAATATGCGCAAAATTTCATCTCGTATCATTTACTGGAATAGAAACATTATATGAAATAATAAAATATAACTTTTAAATACATAAATAAAAAAAATTATTCAAATGGTACCCAGTCCCAGTAAAATGAGATGCTCTAAGAATTTGTTATACCCATTCGATTAATTAATTACACGTAGAAAATGTCAAGCTAATCCTTTCAATAATTTAATCTTACAGGATTAACTACCCTTTAATCGTATCGGATTAATTTAAAGAAATTCTCTTTGACACATAATCAATATGTTTAACTGCATATTATTGCTTACTTGTAATATCTATAAACTGTAACTGCCACCAAACAGATTTCCATGGATCTTCTGGCAAGGAGTATAAGTAATTAAAGCTGACGTCAACCCTTTTCAAAGCCGACATATTGGAGAAGATATTAGCTGGTAAAATCTGTAGCTTGTTCCAGCTGTGATAAATAAAGTATAATGCTATTATTGTTATGCAACGTGAAGTATACGGTTATATAATGAAGAAAAAAAATATTAAGGCCCTCACGTACAGATCATATTACAGGAGAAGGAATGTTTTTAATTTTTCGTAAAATATTTAGGCGCTTATCACACAAAAAAAGTTTTAGATGGAATATATTTGTGTGTTTTAAAAAGAATTTTTTTTAAAAAAAATTAGTGGCTCCCTTATAATGTAATTTAACTATATTTTTCACTTCGTATATAGTTTTCGAATTGAATAGATGACACAGTGTACTTAAACGTCTTAATACAGGCTTTTTATTAAATGATTCTCAAACAGAGATTAAAATAAACAAATACTTACTGCGTGTTTCTTTTTTATTAAAATTGTTTAAAAAGAGAAGAACTGATAATATATAAAAATAATATAAGTTCAAAATCTTTTTTCGATTGTATTTTTAAAATGTTATGCATTTTCCACATGCAGAAATCGATATTACAAATAAAAGTATTTACCACTCACACACATAACAAACACACACACCACACACATTCAAAAAATATATAACTTACACAGACACATATACATACATATATATACTGATCACATTAAAATTAAACAATAATGACGGAAATAAAACGCAACTAATACTTAATAAAAAATTATAAATAGAAATCTCTGTAGAAAAGCATTAGTTAACGTAAATTACAATGTTTGGCAATTGATTATTCGCAACATATTGAAATTAAAATTGAATTTATGTAAACTGGTCGAAAAAATTACATTGCTGGCCACCGTAAATGCAACACCCTGAAGGAAGCATACAAATAACATGAAATTTACAACATGCATTAGCGGTGGTGAGATATGTAAATGAGATTAGAATTTCAGCACAGACACACATCACACGTTCCTGTGACGTCACCTCAAAGCGCTATTTAAGGCTTGGAGATTTCGACGATTTCAAGTTCGGCAATTGTGTTTTTCTTATGGTTTTTTCAAAAAACGATAAGTTATGTCTCGTAGAAAACAGCGATCAGCTTTTGATCAAGTATCCGAGTTCGACAGAGGAAGGATAGTGGCTTACCGAGATTGTGGATTATCTTTCAGGGAAATCGGTAGTCGTGTTGGACGAAACCAAACAATTGTAAAGTGGATATGTGACCGTTGGATGCAGGAGAGTACGACGGACCGACGTGGTCAATCACATCCACCTCAGTGCACCACTTCACGTAAAGACAGACAAATTGAGCGCATGGCAGTGACGGATCACTCAGTCACATCACGAACCATAACACAACACATTGAGTCCGTAACGCATCATTCAGAGTCTGCGCGTACCATTCGACACCGTTTACAGCAGAGTGGTCTGTCCGCAAGACGTCCATCGCTTGGTCTACCCTTGACGCAGAACCACAGATGTCTCCGTCGCCAATGGTGCGATGAAAGAAGGATGTGGGCGGCAGAATGGAATGAAGTTGTCTTTACTGACGAGTCACGCATCTGTCTGCAACACCACGATGGTCGGATTCGAGTCTGGAGACACCATGGAGGGAGGATGCTTAACAGATGCGTTATGCACCGCCACCCTGGTCCTGCACCGAGTATTATGGTCTGGGGTGGTATTGGATATCACTCTCGCACTCCTCTAGTACGCATTGCCGGTACTTTAAACAGCCAGCGCCACATCTCCGAGGTGTTGGAGCCAGTTGTCCTTCCTTATCTTCAGGGCTTGGCCACAGCCATATTTCAACAGGATAATGCGCGACCACACTTAGCACGCATTGTTCAAAAGTTCTTCGTCAATCACCAGATTGAATTGCTTCCCTGGCCGACTCGCTCTCCGTATCTTTCACCGATAGAAGACATGTGGTCCATGGTTACTCAACGATTGACCCAGATTACACCCCCAAATGCCACACCAGATCAATTTTGGCAACGTATGGAAGCTGCTTGGTCTGCTGTACACATCGAAAGTCTCTTTGAATCGATGCCGAGGCGTGTGGCACTGGTGATCTCCAAGAATGGCGGCAACTCTGGCTACTGATTCTGACAGGAACCCCACTTTACAGAAGTCTATAAATTTAATCATTTAATACTTGGTCAACATGTTATCTACAAAATAAATTTTGTTGTGCTATCTCTTGTCTTTCTTAGTGTTGCATTTACAGTGGCCAGCAGTGTAAATCACATCTTGTGAAAAATATTTTCCTTCAATATAGTGTATGATCACCTCGGACAAATATGCATACCTCACATCTTGATATTTCATGGACTTTTCTAAAGTGTTAATTAAGTCTTGTGTAACTGTATACCCCTCTTTTTTGAAAGTACACTTTTTAGCTCCTGGAGGTTCCGGAGAGGAATTCTGTTAGCTAAAATTTTTCGCCTTAAAGGCCTAATGACACACGCATTTTTCGAGCAACCATTTAGACCAATTTTTTGAAGCAGCTGAGGGGAAGGGTTACCGTAAACGAAACGACATGTTCTGACGTCAGCCGTGCTTTATATTCACATTCAAAAATTACCCACCACTAACACCGCAGCGCGCTCGTTAATTTTTTAAAAATATTTTTGCGAAATGGGAGTTTTTAGGATTGGAAGTTTTTCAACTTCTTTGTGTGATCAAAGCGCTCTCCAACATTTCGTTCCATTTTAATCAGTAGAGGAGACCAGGGTTAGATGAAGAGCGGGGCAAGATAACAGATGTCTGTGAATTTTTCCGTTTTCCACTAGGTAAAAGGATCAACCGGACAATACGGGCTCTCCTATTGGCCGTTCGTTAAACAATAGTATCTAGAAGCTGAACTCATCATTTTTGTGTTAGTTGTGAAGCTTTGATTGTTTACCGCTGCCACGATATAACTTTTATACATGTGCAAATAAGCTCTGCTACAGATACAGGCTAGAGATATCATTTCTCTTTAATATTTATGAGTAACTTAGTCTAAATGCTACCAATTACCATAAATAAATGTCAATTAATCGCCTTCCTTCATGGCAATGAAAATGCATATTTTTAAGCAGACAGTACAGGGCAAGATGACGAGATCGTCATCTTGTCCCATGTTTCGGAATTTATTAAACTAACTACGTTTTGTTCATCTTATTAAATCCTGTAAACGCTTGTTTGTCTGTGTGTTTGTCCGCTCGACCTTGCACTTCTATCTCCTCTGGGGTTAAGGGGGGCATTGGATCGGGGAATGTGTCGTTCGAAAAGGGGCGACCAGTAGAAGACATTTTTGCCATCCGCTAAGCCTCCCTTCCCCTAGTTCCCCGAAAGAAAAACTCTATCATGGTCAAAAAATGAAATACCTCAATATCTTCGATTCTAACAGTGAGATTCCTTTACTACCTGTACCGTTCGATTGGGTTTCGCCTTAGGTCAACACTTTTCTAAGCTGCAGGCTACTCCCGCAATGGTGGGTTTTTTTAATATAGAATAATAGTGGTATATAATCCTCAGACCGTAGTAGTAGAAAACCAACATACAAATCCTCCAGAAGAGCCAGAACTTATGGCAAATGCTGATTCCGATGCACCAAAGAAGCCTGTTAGTGTTTTTTATTTCAAACTATTGCCTAAAGCAACACAATATGAGAAAAAAAGAGAAAACAAAAAAGTGAGCTCAAGCATTCTTACAAATACACCCATCAAAGAAATGTTAGAACAAAGGGAAAAGCAGAAGGAAGAACAGAAAACAGTTTAATAAAACAGAGAAGAGAAGCTCGTGAAGCTAAAAAGGAAGTAAAAAAACTTAAACTAAGTTCCTGTAGGCCTAATTCTATAAAATCCATGTCTAAAACCGTCCAGTTGCATCAACTTCAAAGGATGATGTTATAAGATGTGCTTGTGAAGAGGAATATTGTGACCCTCCAACAGAAGAATGGCTCCAGTGTGGTAAATGCTAAGAGTGGTGGCATGAGGAATGTTTCAATCATGAATATGGCATTTTTATTTGTGACTATCGTAAGCTGCACAACTAAACACTTCAACATTACGTTACAATGCATTACGCTTAGTTTGATACTTTGTAAGATGTAAAAAACGCAGTTATCATTTGTTGAATCATGTAACATATTCAAAAGATAAAATCTGTTCAATCTTTTTCATTGTTGTCATTTTGCCCCAGTACTGGGGCAAGATGACCATTTGTTAAGGTTCTGAAAAAATAAAATTATCCTTTATTTGTTTTTTTTTATTTGAAAAAATTAAATGGTAATGTATTTAATACTACAAAGGACTACTCTAACACTTCATGTAAAATTAATTTTTTTATCCTTAAAAATAAATTAATAAACAACAAAAATTGTTAACATAGTCATCTTGTCCCGGTCTCCCCTACATTTCTGATACTGCCTTCTTGTTTTCGCTTAGGAGACAAATAAACCTATTGGCTGAAATCTGGAGTAATTTTAATTTCGAACAATTTTATCAGCACACTAGCAAAAAATTGTTTGAAGCCGTAGCTATGGCAACTGAGTAAAAATTGCTCTAAATGGGTATTTGAAAGAAAATTGCTCCAAATGCATGTTCGTGTCATAAGGCCTTAAGACATCACATTCAGGCTCCATTGGGCTCAAGTTGTATGAGTAAGGTGGCCATTTCATTCAAGTGATATTCTCTGTTCGCAAGTATTCTGACTGCGCATATGCTTGATGCTGACGAACATTGTCCTCCATTAACCAAAACTCTGATCCAACGACAGCGTTAATCAGTCTATCTCGGGGTTCCAATACCTAATCCACAAATGTCCGAGAGTAATAGAACCTCCTTGAAAGATATGCAGCTTGGTGTGGCGATTTGTCATGATTCTTCCCCAAACAAAAGAACCGTGGTCGCAGAAACAGGATATTTCATGGACTAGAGAAGGACCAACTATATCTGGACTCATCAGTAAACAATACTTTGGACCAGTCTTCTTGGTTCCTTGGAACATCAAGACGGTCCCAGTTTGAACGGGCCTTTTCTAAAAGTTGGAAAGAATGGGACGTAAGTCATTGGTCTTCTTTCGTGCATTCCAATCTCGTTAATCTTTCCTGTAGCAGCAAAAGATATCGTTTGAGTTCTTTTGGCAGTCTGGAGGTCTAAAACAAACTCTGTTGTCACTTCGAGATCATTGCCAGAAAACAGTCTTCGAATGCAGTTTTGCTCTTGGTCACCCTTGATACCTGTCAGCTGATCCAAAACGACTCCAAGCTCTTGATAGGACATTTTGAAGGATATTCAAATATTGGACCACCTCCATTTGTGTTTGACATCCCTAAGTTCTACAAATTATTCGTTACTTTTGACTTTAGCTTAAATGACACCTTTGAGCTACAAATAATGAATGCTGAAACCAAATTTACTGAATCAGATTTCAGAAACCAGATTTACTGTGAACAACAGCTCTAAATGGAGTCCCATGATCAATCACCAAATTTACATATTTGAGGCGTGTTCAATTGCATTTAATTAACATAAATAATTGTAGCATTGAGCATTGGTTGCAACATAAACTTAGTGATGAATGAGCATATTTTCCTCATTGTCCTTTAATTTTGATGACCAATATTTTTCTATATATATATACTCTGCATATGACAAAGTATTACTGGATTATATTCTAGGAAAAATATTTAAGAATAATAACCATAACAATACAAATGATACAATTGATGCTCAAACCAGCATTCACAGCTACTAAAAATAGTTATGAAATAGTTGCTAATTACTCAAAATAAGAATACTTTTTCTCATTATTATGATAATATCATCATTTGATTAATATCCATTGCTGAAAAAGGGGGAGTAACCTATTTTCAAAGACAGACAATTATAAAGAGCTAATTCATTTTCTACCTGTAGTTAAAAATAGTGTATGTTTATTTGACGAAAGTTTTACGAAGGATGAAATGCTTAGAATACACTATTAATTAGACTCATTTTGTGAGTATTATTGACACATATTATTTTCGTTTATTACCTTAAATTTATACGCCTTAAGAACTTCGGTTCACTGTTGAATATATCTCTGGTGATATTTTCAAGCACATTGTGAGACAAATCAATATGCTGAAGATTTTTCAAGCCATGGAAAGAACCAGGAAGAACTTCCTGTATGATGTTCCTTGACAGAACAATTGTTTTAAGCTTTCGATGAATGTGGCTAAACGCAGATCTCTGGACAGTCACCAAATGGTTTTGGGATAAATCAATACCTTCCAGTCGTGGTAGATTCTCCAAACCTTTGATGTTCATAGATCCTAAAGAATCATAAGTAAGAGCTCCTGTCAATGAGCATCTAACTGCTGAAAACCATATTAGGGTATGCTCTTGGCCAGCAAACGGATTTCCATTCCAAATAAAATCTCCAGATAATTCTGAATCCGTTATCTGTAAAACAAAGTAATGTTTTATATAAAGTGTACAAAAAAAATATAATTTTAAAGAATTTTTAGAAGAAAAGAACTTTTGATAAAGAAAATTGAAGGAAATAAGGAAAGTTACTGCACGTCGTTCTCAAAGTCGTTGCTTAGCTAGGAATATATGTCTCTTGAAATAAGATACTATTTCATTTGATATTTTCATAAAATAAATTTGGCTTTGGTTAACAAGTTCATCAT
>BMAV01006395.1:30614-71584 GCA_019973955.1 Trichonephila inaurata madagascariensis
CCCCCCCCCCCCCCCTTGTGTGCGCCAATGCCTAGACGTTCTATAGGATACCGGATTTCATACTTTACCGGTAACATATATATTTACAAGTGTTTAAAGCTCCTCCCCTCCTATTCATTAAAACTTAAAATTTTATTTATATATACAGTCGAACCTCTATATTGCGATTTTTTCTATATAACGAACTTTTTCTTTTGTGATTCAATTTTTTTTTCTCCTTATTTTTAACGTATTTCTGAGCGTTTCAAGTTATTCTCTCTTTAACACATTTTATGGTGGTTATAAATCTAGAACTAGTTTTATTAGATCCTAACTCGCCGACAGGAACAGAGTTCTGAACGTTTCATCCAAGAAGTGCAACCTTTAACCCCCATTGTCCAGTTCACTAGAAACATCTTCGATATCCCCTTTCACCCTCAGTAAAATTGTGCCGCGTCCTCGTGTTCTAGTTATAAAACAATGTATGTTTTTAAATGTTACTTATTTGCTTTAAATTGGAAAATGTCTTAAATTTCGTTAATTTTAATATAAAATTATTTTTTTAATATTGAAAATACAGTGTATTCTTCTTTCTAGTTTCCTAGCAGTTTTTTATGGGAAAGATAAAATAAACACATATAAATTTAGAAAAAGGTGTGAATAATTATTTTTTTTTAATATATAGTGCTTATGATTTCAAAATTTCTTTTATGGAGTTTATAAAGTATATTAGAAGATGAACCTCTATATAACGAACTTTTTTCCGGGATTTAGCGACTTCGTTATAGAGAGGTCCGACTGTAATTTTATTTTGTAACACTTATTAGTAAACTTTCATTATAATATAATAAAAGAATATTATACATTTTATTTTTATATCTATGTTTCCTACCAGATAGTGAATATTCTATTGTTTACTATCTTGGGTTCCACAACATAATTTTATACTCATTAGTTACCATAATGTCTTGCAAAACTAAATAGTTTTCTAATGGAAAATGTACCTTTTTGCATTTGTAGAAAAACACCTTTAATGAAGGAGGGAAAACTTATATATATCTACAGATTTGATGCTAAAATCTAAATTTAAACAAGAACCACTTCTAAATTTTAGGTTAGAAATGCAAGCAAAATACAGGGGATTTCTCACACAGCTATAAACATTTTACTACCATTCAGAACATTCAGTTTACGGGAAATATATTTTTCAATACAAGTGACAACAAACAAAAAAAAGTATAAAAGCAATTTAAACTCAGAATATATAATGTGATTGTATTTAATCTCAGTTGACCTAGACATTGACAGTTTGTGTGAAAAAAAAGCAAGCACATGTTACTAAATATAATGCATGGATAGGTGATACATGTGGATCACAAATGAATATTATTAAGTAAATTATATTAAAAAATTTTAGATTATATAGAATTTTTTAATAATGCAATATTTTTTTTTTTTATAAATGCCTTTACGCAAAGTGACTATAACATGTTGATCTACTTTAAATGTAATTTTGAGATATATATTCTTTGAAGTTATGTCTATGGAATGGGGTTCCACGAAAACTCTTTCTAGTTCTACGGGTTTCACGATAGCATCTTCAAGTTGTAGGGTTCCGTGAGTTAATTCTCATAATTTTGAGAATTGGTTAAGTGATGAGGACACCTGAGCTGACACCCAACTCTCCAAATGTTTCCCACCTCGCCAACACGAAGACTTTAAATAACTTGACTTAACATACACTCAATAGGAATTTTTATCTCATTTAAGATATTTTAACTAGACAGATACCTTTGGCCTCCAAAAAACAACAGTTTTTATAAAAGAGGGAGAGAAAATTTACAAATACTGTTATATACGTTAGAATTTATGATAACATTACAATCAGTGAATTTAAAATCCTATGTGAGAAACTTTCTTGTAACTCAAGAAAAAAAAATTAAGTTTTTTATACAAAAAGAAATTTAGAAAGTAATCGAATTTTTATGGCAGAAATTCATTTGCTCTTGAAAAATTAAGCCAAAACCTATGCAGTTTTAACAAGCAAATGACTTTTATTTAGTTAAATAAAAGTCATATTTTTCATAATCTTCTATATTTTTTTAATAAATATTTTGTAATAAATACAACATAGTTTGTACACAAAAACCAAAAACACACAATATAAATAAAATAAAATAAAATTTTATTTTGTACAGCTTATAACATTACAAACATTTTATTTACATGACTACAGGTGGCAACAGAATTTTACATATACTAGAATGCATTTCTCAGAATTTAACATTTCCTTTTCTCCCTGTGAGTGACTACAATTTATTTCAAATATCTTTTTGTACATCCAGTTTTTAAAAATAAGAAATTGATGACACACATTGATGTTTATTTATTAGAAATTTAGGATTTTAATGCATTAGGAATTATTTTCTTATTTTTAATAATTTATTGTATTATATGAATTCAAATAATTTTAATGATTAATTTTAATTATACTGTAAATGATTTACTAAGATTTTTGTTCCACACATCAACTTTTTTCATGTATTAAAGTTATTATTTTCATATTAAAATAATCTTTTATAACAAATCTCAACTTTTTATCACAAAAACTAGAATAATTAAGTCATAATAAATATTAAAATATGTTATATTAGCTAGGATGTGCATCTCAATCCTTTTAATATTGAAATTTAACATTTTCTTTGTGTTGTAAATGTTAAAGAATATGATTAAAATTAATATTTTGACTTTGCTACATTATAAAGAACATACATTTACTATACTAGTCATTCCTATTTGAATCAGGAACAAAGTTTCCACTTTGCATGCAAAAAAGGGGGGCCTTGTATGCTTCTGTTTTAAAGATGCAGTATAATAAATGAATTAACAAAATACAAAAACTTGGTAAATCTATTTCATGACATTCTTCTATTTGAAAATGTGTTCGTAGTTAAAATTATTTAATATTAGTCCATGACAGCCTTTAGGATTTTAAATGCCTCATGTTCACATTAGATGAAAGTGACGGATAAAAATTTAAACCAATTAAAAGGATTTTTGAACTATTATCACTTCCGTGGATAAAATGAATATTTTAATCAAGAACACAAAGTTATACTTTTTTTAAACAGTTTTAAACCACTTTAAGAAATGATGCATTAAATTCCTACCCTATATTGATAATACTATACTAAAACCATCAAAGTAACTATGTGCTTCATTTAGGTAAATATTTACACTGAACTAGTATAATCCAATAGATCAGTCATAAATCACAATTAAAAAAGAGTGAGCCAAACTTGCACATAATATGACTTTACTATATCCTGCAGAATGTAATTTTATTAAAAAACAAAAGGTAGACAATACACTTTTGAACCATGGTAATAAATTCATTAGGATCATTACTCGGGTTTGCTAATAAGAGTATCAAAGCTTTCAAAAAGATGAGGCATAAGATAAAAATTTGATCACACATGCACAAACAAGATGCTTTGAAAAAACAGTGGATATACTAGTTTACAAGTGAATAACTACCAAGTTTTTCAAAAACTCACAGAAAGAAAGAGAAAATAACAAGCACATCTTTTTTGCTTTACATATGACACAACATACGCCATTGAACTCTAATTATATATTCTCAATACATCACATTGAGCAATAATACTGTAAAAAAAACTTGCTATATTATACATACTGTTGATTATTACAACTGACACATGACAGATGAATAATCAGTTTTGAATTAACAAAAAGTTCCTTATACATCAGGTTTTAAATAGATCAATGTAAAATTATTAATTTTTAAAAAGGGGATATCAATTTTTAAGAAAAAAGCATATTAAAATGAAAGGATGAAAAGTTTCTCTGATATTGTTTGCAGCATTAATAAAAAATATAAAAAGTTATATATTAAATTACTAAAATTTGTATTAATAAAAATTATGACTAATTATCATCATAAAATTTTATCTAAAAGTATCTTAGTTGCTTGATTTGTGAAAAAATTTATGTTATAAAACTTTCTTTAGAACCTATCTAAAAATTCCCTTGATTTCAGTTCCATTTTAAAAATTCTCTTTTATTCTAAGAAATAAAAAATATATCAGATTAAATTATCTGAAACAAATGTAATCAAAGCAACATGACTTTAAAGGGGATATGAGTATCATTTTAATCAATAAGATCTCCATAAAACATGTTATGAAGTTAGAAATATATACAAATGATATAATAAAAATGCAAACAAAACTTATGTGAATCTTTCAATGATAAAAAAGAATAAAAAGTATAAAAAGTTTAAAATCATTTGTTTCAATTTCTAATATCCCTCTTAAGTAACTTTACTCTAAAACGTCTTGTACTTTACACATATAATACAGAACATTTTTAAAACTTTTTGTACAGTACAAGCTCAATTTAAAAAAATTGCACTAATAAAATTTATGCATTGGTGACAAATTAATGTTACCACAGATAATGATTATATAATGATTTTGCAATAGCAATTCATCTAAAATAACATTAAAGGAAAAAAAATTTATAAAAAGGATGAAGATGAATAAATAGCACGCTCTTTTAAATGTATAAGGATTTTAAAGTTTGGACATGTACATTAAATACACAATTTTAGATATCAGAAGTTCTACTCTTTTAACAAAGTAGTAGCAAGTAATTATTCTTTAAATAAAACATGATAAAAAAATAATTATCAGGATTTTTATAACATTGCATTTAAAATATGTTTTTTCCACATATAAAACATTTCCTTCAAGGAACAATATTAGAATGATAGTTTTTATGCAAAAAAAAATTTTGTTCATTTTCATAAATGCTATTTTACTTTATAATTAACCATAACAAGAATTGCTCTTTTTGCATTACTTTTACATATAAAATTGCTGGAAAGGGAATTTTTTTCCCTATAATAATTCATTAAATTCTTAAAACATATTAAATATTACAAACCTAAATATAATTTTTAGTAATAATGCATCTATTAACATTTTAAGAATTTCAGTACAACTGGAAGCTCAAAAATCACACTTTTTCACTTACTTTTTATTCTAAACTATTAAATATCATTTTACTAAATATCATTATTACACCCTGTTTTACATTATTAAAAAACATTTATGTCAAGTGTAAAAATGACTAGATTTTATCTTATCAAGACTGCATAGAGAAACACCATTACTATTGAATAAAACATATATATATATATATATATACATATATATTACAAATGAATAAATATTTATTCTAAACTAAATTATATTAATATACTTTTACTTTTTAAAATAAAAGGTTCTTAAATAAATGGTTTTCAATGCAAAAGCCTAAACATAAGCTACAAGTATACTTTAATGTAACAATGTTTCCCAGAACAGAAAAAATTGCTCATTTTTCTCAATTTTTAAATAAATATATTAAATAAATATTTTGACAATCCATGTTATATGATATACAATATTACTTAGATATCTGTCAATAAATAAAAGATTCCAGCTTTAATTATAAGGTTAAAGTAACATATAAATTTAGACAAGATTAAGAAAATTCAAAAAGAAAAAATAAACAAAGTCAAGTAAAAAAAAAGAGCATCAATGTTTTAATAATATTTTTCATAAAAATTAAACCCTGAGCCATTAAGTAGTCAAAGCAAATTTAAAAAATCACTCATATAAACAGAAGCTGCATATAACAGGATATGCTTTAAGGAACTTCAAACAAATACAGAAAATGGTACATATTGAACAATGGAGAATAAAAGAAGTGAATATAAAAAAAAATATTGCATCAGAACTGTTCACAAATTTTTATATTTAATTAAATGCCTGATAAATTGATGCTTCATATATATATATATATATATATATATATATATATATATATATATATATACTCGCAATTATTATTTGTATAATAAATGGGAAAAAGTGTGTTGAATAAAAAATTTTCTTTATTATTAGCAAATGGTCAATTAATAGTTTAAGAAATGCTTTACTGCTAAAAACACAACTTTTTAAAAAAAAAATCTGAATATTTTGATTTGTTTACTTCATGTATGGGTACTTGAAAAATATACTAAGATAACAAGAATTCTGAAAATTCAAGCAAAAAAAAGAATATTTAAAATTTTACTTCTATTCAAACCATCAAGTTGTTACCAAAAACATCTGGAACATAATACAATGGAATATCAAGTAAAAAAAATAAATTAATTTAAAATGGATAAAAATAATGAGTCTTTACATAAAGAATAAATGGCATTATATTGCCTCTATCTTCATTTGTGAATTCAATTATGTCATACAATATTATGCAATTTATATCATTTCCTCAATCATATATCTTTGCATGACCTTATCAAGCAATAAGACAACTATACCAATTTTTGCAGCACTTATTTGTCTTGGACAGATGCTTATAATGAATTTTTGAATTTTCTTAGAAGTGTAAACTAAGTCATTTTACTTAGTATCTCAAACAAAAAAAAAATGTTTAATGTAACAACGAGGATACTCAAAAAAAGATGATTTTCAACACTATCTGATACTATAAACAGAAATATGCTTCATAACACTGCATGTCATGGAATCAGAAAATTAAACTGTGTCAGCCAAAAAACTATAAATGCCTGGAGTCCATATTAAAATCTGCAGCATTTGAAGATGTATTAATCTGGAATGATGATTTAAAATTCAGTTTCCATCATAAATGGCTGGAATAAAAAATAAAAAAAACATAATGCTGAGAATGATACAAAAGGTTAGATCAACAAAATATAAAGGTGAAAATCTTTTCTTTTCCAATTCACATAGATATGAAATTCTTAAGCTGTTTAATTGAAACATATTTTTTTAAAAGGAAATAAACCAAGAAAATATAAAAACTTATTGATTTTATTACAATTTCACTTTGAATTAATTTTAAAAATAATAAATCAAAAAGTTTCAAATATATTTGTCTTCATATATTTAAATATAATTCCGTTTTACTATTAACTAATAAAATATACATGTTCTTTCTTTCCAAATACTCTATAGATTCTTTTTGTTTATACCAACATTTCAAGGAAATCATTAATAAATAGTTTTTATAAGTGTTATACCTGTCAACAGCTACACATGAAGATTTTATTTTTTCTTATTTTTTTTCTTCTTCCGATTTTTACCTGCATTTTTACTATTATTTTTAGTAATACCCTAAAATTTATAAAGATGAAAAATAAAACATTTAGTACATCTAACCACAAATAAAATAAAACTGAACACATTAAAAAAACATTAAAAAAATTAGAAAAATATATTTCATATTAAAAAAAAAAAAAAAAAAAAATTCCATTTGAAAAGAGGAAATGTCACTATTAATTACATGACATTTTAAATTAATGGTGAAATCTTGGTGAATATTTGAACTCACATCAACATTCGTGAATGAAAATTTTATAACATATTAAAAATAAATAATTACTAGTAAAAAACCACAATTATATCAATAAAAAGATTATAAATATTTCATAATGAAAATAGAAAGTAAACATATTTAATAGGTTGAGCTTGAAGAAATTATCCGATAGCTACTTTCACAACAATCTATCAACAATTTCTTCTATGATTCACAACAGTATCATAAAAGCACAAAACAATTATAAAAAAATAAATAAATTTCCTCCCCTTTTGCTTTTAATTTACTACATTGGGTGTCCAAAATTAAAAACACAAAATCTGTAATAGCTGAAGAAATATTTCCCATGGAGATATATTACTATGGAAGAATGCATATAGCAATATGGATTAAATGAATTGTTAGCTAAGATACAAGCTCATACTAAAAATGCTGATATCATGATATATCATATCTTGAAAAAGGTCTGTCTACTATGGTGTAAGGCCACTGTGTACTGCTATATAAGAGTAACAACCCAACGTCATACTGTAAATGAGGGTATTGAGAAATGCTAATAATAAAATAAGAATAAGAAATTCAACAATAAATCTCATTCTTTCAAATGAGCAACTTTACACATATGGAACATCCTAGGTAGTGTTGGCATGCAATGGCTCTTTTTATACCATCACAAACATGTTCTATTGCACTGAGACCCCAAGAATTTGCCAGTCAGTTCATAGCAAATATTTCCTTCTTTAAAAAAATGAACAATGTGAATCTTGTATTATCATTCATGAAAAGGGAGTTTGTGCTTGAAGCACCCTACAAAACCTCACAGAGCTGGAAATTCTTTTCCATATGCAACAGCAAGGTCATAAGAAAACTCTGTGGGGCCAGTCTGTTAGTACTATTATATCCTTAATGACAAGTAGTAATATCATGTAGGTGTGATTGCTTTAAGCTCTGGGATAGATTATATAGTATCTCTCTTCTAAGATTGATTTAATAACCTGGATACAACTTTCAGTATTACTCATAACCATTGCCATCTCTGCCTGAGAATGCCCTATTTCAAGACAACCAAACAGCTTTCCATTTCCTTAAATCATCTAATACATTATGAGCATTCAATCCCATTGCAAACAATCAAATAAGTAGATTTTAGCACATGTTCACAATACTACAGATAAAAATTCTAGATGCTTAGACAAATTTCACATTGTGCAACAAAACTAGAGCTAAATACTGTTGCTAAGGTAAATATTGTGCATACTTGGAATTCTACAGATCAGGTGTCATCATTTGATCACAGTTTAAAATTTTGAGTGAAGTCCTAGTGTTACTTTGAAATGTGATATTACTATAACAATTTGATTCATTAGTTATTTATATATATATATAAAACTATTCAATCAATCAAGCATACAATTATGTTTTATTCAACATAAACGAAAATCCCAGAAAGAATTTTACTGTAACTATAATGACGATTTTTAAAAAATCTATCTAGGTGTCACAATAAAATCTTACACAAAATCTGTGGGCAGGAGGGAGAGAAAAGTAAATAGTTTAATTATCACTGGTTTAGGGGCTTCTTATGATTAATAAGTTTTAAACAAAAAATTTGAAAAAAACTAATAAAATGTTTACACAAATGTCATTTAATGAATCAAAAATTAGAATGTCAACATATAGTATAAAAACTGTCTAAAATTTCAAAATTATCAGAACTGAATCAAAAACAAACACATTTAAATATTGTATACAATATCAAATGATTAATTCATTATTATAGAATCAATGTTGCACTAAAAACATAATTGTATCTTAAAGTTAGAAAAATTTTAAAGTTCATTATAATTTTAATGTGATTCAGTTTCTTTAGAGGTGACTGAAGAAAAACTTTTAAAAAATTGCAAATTTTGCATTTAATTAAAAAAATTAATACATAAGTTATCATTATCACATACTTCATTTTGTACATTTGCTTGATGTGGTCCATCAATACTCAAATAAACTTCCAAGGTTCCAGGATTAATATCAGCGAAACTAAAGAGAAAAATGCATACAAAATTATAATTTTTATGTAATATGTTAAGAATGTAATTTTCACAATAATTTCAATTAAATACATATCTGTATAGCTGATGAAAAAGATAAAAAGGAAGTCTGCATATCACTCTTATAACTGATTTATAGATTGCAAAGCATAAATTAGAAAGAATGTCTTTATAAAAAATTTTAAAAAAAAACTTGCAGCCACCATCAATGCAATAAAAAGTCAATGTTTATGCAACAGAAGAAAAATATAATTACAAATGTGAATATTAATCAAATGTTTTGAAAATTCAAAATTCTTCTTGGAAATGTGAGGACACTCATTTACATTTATTATTTTAATAGTCAATATATGGAACAGCTTAGTCGGCATTTAAGTAAAACTCCATTAATATTTCAACTCATAAAAATAGTTTTATGATAATATTATAATAGCAACCATATTAAACTTTACAATGCAAATATATTCAAGAGAATGTCTCTATTTTAGAATACAGCACATGGTTAACAAATCTATAACAAACATTGGATAAACCTGTAAAAAACTGCAGATTTTAGCTCATCCCCCTACCCCAAATTAGTAAGAAAAAAAATTTATAAATTTACTCAAAAAATAAAAAAATTGAAGCAGTTGCATAAAAATTTAAAAGAACTTTTTGTAATGTCAAAGATAAATTTCTTATTAACTGATTTAAAAGAATACAACAAATCCCATAACAGAAGACAAAAATATATTTTATAACAAAATCTAAAATAACTCACTTGTTTTGAAAAATGAATACACTATTTTTATGGATAAAGTAAAAATCATAAGAATTCATAAATAAGTTCATTCTATGAAACATTAATGGTTACTTATGCCCCACTGACTAATAAAATGGCTAAGAGATTTTGAAGAATTTGCACCAACATTTCTATTTACATAAATAACTACATTCAAATTACTTTTCACTACTTAAATTTCATCATTTTAATAAAGAAAAAATTAAATTTCAAATAAATGAAATATTTAGTAGAGGATGCCTTGTAGGTTTTTAACTAAGTAACCATATTGTGTCTTGATAGAATGATCAAAATGACTTTCGAAATACTCCAATACCTTCTTTTCCTTAATAGATAAATTCTAAGTTTGAATCTTTTTTTTTTTTTTTTTTTGCAAAAATTATGAGAAGAAAAATGTCACTTCATAAACAAGATTGAGTTCAAGTATGCTCAGGTGCATATTTTCAATATCAGCTATATTTTGTTGTATTTGACAATAGTTTTTTATTTGGTGAAAATGGTCAACAAACTAATATGAAAGTACCCATTAATGAACATAACCATAAAAAGCATGTAATGTAAAATTTGACTGCAGCCTAAGCCACCAAATCTCTGTTTTGTTCTATTACAAACAATATATATACTATGCATATATATTGAACATTCACAACATAAGCAATTGTGTAATTTAGCAAAATACATATATATATATTTGAAATTCTATGAAATTGGAAAATTTATAAGCACATCATCCAATGAAAGGTGAGCTAAGTGGCCTTAGTATTATATGGCCCTTCTTGGACCAAAAGATATGCAATAATTCCCTAAAGGTGTTAGTAAGATAATACTGTATAGTACAGCTTTGAAAGGTAATCTCTATAAATAATTGCACATTTAGATGCACTCGATTTCAATTTTAGCAAACAGTATATGTATATATTATGGATGTGTAAATGATTTGAGAGTATATAAAAACTTAATGGACAAACAACGTTACCACTGTGTTTATAAATAACTAAACCACTCAAAACAAATGAAAAAAAAAAACATAGTTGTCATAGTTACAAAAGATTATATAAATTGCATATTAAGCTTAACTACAAGATTTGCACTTGATAGGAAAACACAGGGTACTTGCAGTTACATTCATGGATCCAATATTTTTTATCAATTGATTTGATAAATCTCTACACATTACTAGAAAATAATTACAAATCAACTACAGAATTATCAATCATTAAA
The DNA here is from genome assembly GCA_019973955.1 of Trichonephila inaurata madagascariensis. NCBI lineage: Eukaryota > Metazoa > Arthropoda > Arachnida > Araneae > Nephilidae > Trichonephila > Trichonephila inaurata. Next base: position 42,051 of record BMAV01006395.1, read on the forward strand.
TATAAAGTATTTACACACAGGTCAAGTTTAAATACTGTCAGCAACAGAAATAAATGAAATTTCCCAGTAAACTTGTCGGTTGTTCACAATTATTCTATTCAAAATTAAAATCTTGTTAAACAAAACATTTACAAAAATCAACATTACACTAACACAAGAAACATATAGTAAAAATGTAGCAATAGTCTAGGGATAATAGCTACCAGTGACATTCCAGTCAAGCTGTAGTTTTGAGTTCTATTTCTTAATTTCCTTCTCTTTAAAAATTAAAAAAACATTGAGTAGAACAATGAAAACTCTTCCACATAAAATTGAACCTCAAAGTCATCATGTGAATTTACAAAAATTTAGAAAAGTATGATACACCAATTCATGCACTGCCTTTGTCACTTGATTACAGTTAAAAGAAAAAAATAAAAAGTTTAATCAATTCCAAATTGAGGAAGTTCAGAAGATTTCATTCCTTTACCCAAAGTTTGACAAAACCATGTCTCTATCACTGCCAGTGACGCACACAAGAGGGGGGGGGGGTGGCGGGGGTCGATTTTTTTTTGATTAATTACAATCCTATGTATATAGTTCGTAAAATTAAATTAAGTATTTGTTATTAATAAGTAATTTTATTAATTAATGCTAATTATTTATTCAATATATAATGTTTTACTCTTTCCCAAAAATTGACAAAATTAAAAGAACATGTTGGGCAGCGTGTTGGAGCATGATGCAGGAATGGTAGACTTTCAACCATCCCCCCTTGAAAAATTCCTGTGTGTGCCACTGTGATCACTGCATAATATAATTATTCACACACACATTAATATAACCACTCATCCAGTATTGTGGTTAGAGACACTGAGTGCTGTGCCATAGGGCCTAGGTTCAAATCCTGGAGAAGGCATGGATATTTGTAAATGTTTAGTGCCTTTGCAGCATAGGGGTACTCTAAATAGCCACAAATCCTCTCGTGAGGTTGTTGGAATGGGAAGAGAGGTAGGAGGCCCTTAATCACCTATAAGGTGTTCTCCTTCAAAATTGGGGTGGAACCAAGCCAAATCCTACTATCACTTGCATGGTGCTCAAAGTTACGACTGACAGGTGTACTACTAACCCTTAACCACAATGAATTTAGTGGCCTCAATCTTACACCATTGGACGGGTGGCATTAGCAATAACAACAACATTCAGTAAATTACATAGTTTTTTAAAGAAGTTTGATCCTTAAGCAACATCACAAGATTATTCATAAGAATTACCTCAATATCTGAAAATTATAGATACAGCATTTAAGGAGAAGGTAGATAAGAATATATACATATGGAAAATGTATATATATTTGAAATTAACTCTAAAAACATTACACACACATGAAGTTATTATAGAAGATGTAAAGCTCACAATTACTTTTATCCAATTACAGCATATATATGCCAAATAAAAATAAATAAACCATACTTACTGATAACCATTCCTTTTCAAATACTCTACAACAGAAGGGCGTAGTTTTGGTCCTTGAACACTGTGTAATCCTTGTCCTGTGATCACAGATATTTTAACTACACCACTTTGAGATTTTCTCTGTATTTCTAGTTTTTTATCTCTAAGGAACTTTTCTAAAGCAGGTATTGCCTCTTGAACATATAACCCATGAAGGTCAAGAACGAAAGGCTTTAACGAAGAATTTCTAAAAATGAGACCGAAATTATAATTTTAAAATACACATTATCAATAATGGGGCAAAATTAAAATGTCACTAAATGACATTTATAAATTATCCATATATTGAAATCTGAATATAAATATATAGATATAGATAATTATTTAATAAAATATAATAAAACCTCTTCAGCATTCCTTTCAAGATTATATCAGAAAAAAAAATTGTACTGTTGCTAAGAGAAAATAAAAATCCCCCCCCCCCTCAACTTTCAATTTCAGTAGGAAGTTCTATAAAACATTGAACTTAGCTTGGTGGAATTTGCCAGAAGCAGAGAATTAAAAAGACTTTGAGACTGCAGAGGAAGGATATTGCTTCTCTGGGAAGTCCATTAAAAGTGCACCAAATTCCTATACTTTTAAGAAGGAGGGGAGAATTCCAGTTTGGTTTCAATATCCTATTACTCTTCTGGAATATATTTCAATTACTATATTATATTTGGAGGTATTATTTTAGAATAAATGCTACTCCCTTACTTCAGAGTATATTCTATGAACCTCTTAAATTTGTAACATTCTCCAAGAGCTTATCATAGTAAGAAGATATGCCACAACATAAATGTTTACTTTTAGAGTAAATACATGATACTGTTTCCTTTGAATGTACCCTATATCCTCCTGTTATATAAAGCAGATTGATTTTTGTCATATTTTTGAAATTATATAAAAAGAACACAAATATTATTTTGGGTATAAAAAAAAAGACTAATTTCCTTGATTTAATTAAAAATGCTTAAATTATGCTATTTATAAATGAATTTTCAATTGGCTATGGATATTTTAAATTGACCATTTTTAGTCATTTTCAGTGATTTTTTTATTTTTTATTTTAGATATTATCATTGCTATCATGCATTCTTTAAAGAGAGAAATGTGACTACTTATTATTTACAACTAGTTAAAACATTAGAATTCAGATTTAAATACTTCAGAAATACTAAAATATATTAATAAATTCTGAGTTCATGTTAACATATTTCAAAGGTGCATATTTTCAGGTTTTTCTAAAAAGATTAATATAGGTACCACATTAATATATACTGTTATTAATGGTTTGAAATATCACATTTGTATTTACCTGAAATTTAAAAAGTAATCCCACAGCAAATTTTACTGCAAAAATAAATTCTGACAGATAATCAAAAAACAAAGTATTTCCTTCATTTTCACATACCGTATTTATTTTAATCTAAATCCCCATCCATTCTAAGCCGCACCCCAAATTCTCAACAGGTTTTTGTGAAAAATGAAAAATAGTTGAAAATGGTTTATCGATATCCAATTTTACAAAATTAAAATAAATTTTAAATGAGAACTAATAAGAAGTGAATAATTAGTTATTTTACCAGTATTATAAACTTTCAAATCATATGTGAACCTGTAACTGCTCTAATTGCCCCATACAACGAACTTTTTTCCCTTCGATTCTAAGCCACACCCAATTTTCAGTAGCATTAACACAAGAAAAAAAAGTATGGCTTAGATTCCAGTAAATAGGGTAACTCTTTTTCAAAACAATTACTAATTAATTCTTATAAAACAATTTAGAATATTTTAATACCTTCAAAATTTTACACTTAAGTCAGAAAAAAATTTCCATCACAATGAAAAAATACATAAAGGAAAACTGTGAAGCTTATTAGATTATACTATTTCCTGAAATAAAAATTAATACTGAAAAATTTGCAGCAACAGATAATATAAATCAATAATATAATTTTTAAGACATGACTTGCACTTTCCAATAAGTCTTGAAAATTATTTTAGAAAATTATAAAATTTCTTTTAAAACTTTCAGTGTAAAAGAACAATAAAGATCCATGGAATTAGGAACTTACATTTATAAGTACATACTTTACATTAATAAGAAACTATACAATGCTTGTGAGATTTTTTTAAAGCTATTTTCTAAATACAGATTATAAAAATAATACTTATACTAAATAATAAATAGTAAATTTACATACACATAATTATGTATATGTATTGTTATGTACCATTACATAATTTCTACTATGCTCGTAAATAACTTCCTATACAAAATATCCCAACATTTCCTATGTTATTACATGATTTAACACAATTAGCAGATGGTATTTATATTAGTTTGGGAAAAAAGAAATCCATTTTTTTTATGTGAACTTCAAGACTTTATTTAACATGTTTTGGATAACTAATTTCAGTCAAATATGCAAAACCTTACTAATTTCAGTTCATTTTGTTCTATAATTTGTTGCCGTTTTAAAGGTAGCTGCATAATGCCTCTCTCATAGAAGTATAGGTCCTTATTGATGAAAAATTCTAGTAATCAATTTTCACAATCTTCTCTCAATGCCAATTCTTATCACTAAGGAAATTTCGCAAAGCAAGAAAAACACGGTAATCATTTAGTGCTGGGTCTGGATTATATGGTGGATGCCTCAAAACTTCCCAACCAAGCTCCCAGAGTTTCTGATGAGTCACTGTAGACAGCTTGTAGCCTGGGATTGTCCTAATGGAACACAACACCTCTCCTGTAGGCCAATTCTGTCCGTTTCTAGTTTCAAATGGTCCAGTCGTTGACATTAGAGATCTGAATCTAGTGTTGGCCATATGGAAGCTGAATTATTCCTTTCTAGTCTCACCAAATGCACAGCAGAACCTTCCTCACCATTAGTCCTGGTTTAGCTACCATTTGAGCTGCTTCACCATGCTTTGACCACAATTGTTTTCGCACAAATGTTGTTGTATGTAACTCACTTTTCATCCCTTGTTCCATCTGTTTAAAAGTCCAGTCAACATTTTGCCAAGGCTTTGCTGATGGAAAGTCGATCCATCATGTTTTTTTTTGTGTTAATTGGTGTAGTACTCAAAACATCAAGCTCCTTTTTGAAACCAGCTTTATGCAAATGGTTTTAAACTGTTTTTATGGTCAATCTTTAGCTCCTGGGTGATGCTACACTGCTAACGTACTGGTCAACTTTGATCATTCCTGTGATTTTATCAACATTTTTGACAACAGACCTACTTGTGCAAGGTGCACAAAACTAAATTTGCATGCAATTGGTTATTACAGTATCAGGACAATAAACACCATTCACAATTTCAGCCGTCTGGTTTACATTTTTCCCTTTATCAAAGAAAAACTGTAAAATACCCCAAATTTTCACTTTGTTGACTGTATGTTTAACACACTGTAATTCACTGAATGTACTAAAAAAAAACAGCAAGAGAATTATTTTCGTACGAAATGTCAACAAGCATAAATCTGAAATTGTTTGATCAATACTTTACAAGATGTCAATCCCTACAGCGATCTACCATAAAAATATTGGATTCCTTATTTCCCTACCTAATATTTGTGTTAATTTTAAAAAACCAAACAGTTATACCTCTTAAGATGTAAAGCAAAACACAGTGATTTTTATTTAGATCATTAATAAAAACAAGCAAATAATTTACCTTTTTTTAAAAAAAAGTTACATTAATAAAAGATTTAATGATTGATTCTAATTATTTCGTCCTCATCAATCACTGAATCAGATCAATCAGCATACTAAGACCAGCAAACTAAACAAATAACAAAATTTCTCAAAATGTCCAGGATAGGAGTGTATAAGCTGGAAAGAGATGAACACTTTCGTCCATTGAAGGTTTTGAGTGGGTTTTGTTGCTACTTTTTGTATAAGTGTGTTAACTCTTATTAGTAACATGTATCATTGTAAATAAATACATATTTATTATCAACATGTCTAGAAAGTATTTCAAAGTAAAATAAAACTAATTTAAAGCATTTTGAAGTGAACTGCATCATACATACATACCACAGGAATGTATTTAAATAACATTAAAATTGCAAGGAAATCAGCACAAGACCAAATAAAAGTGATTTTATCTATTACTGTAAAGATGTATAAATAAAATGTAAGTGCAGTGAATAGTGAAAAAATAACTTTTGTGAACATTTTTAAGAGTAAGAATTTATTAAGACTGTCTTTATTAAAGTATAACAGCTAAAATTAAATGTGGGATACATTTTCAAAGAGAAAAAAATATCCTAATTTTCATAAAACTTTGTAATATTTTAATTCACACATCTATTCATAACACTAAACTTTTAAAACCCAAAAACATTCCAGATATTTTTTTTTTTTCTTCTTCTTCTTAATATATGAGGCAGAATCTTATTTAGAATTATGATATGAGACAAAAGATCAAGCAGGCAAGATGGATAAAAATGAGTAATATAACAAAATATGTTGCTACCCAAAGGAAAGTGAAATCAAAAAATAACTTTAATTCCTGAGCACTTTTCTACCTAAAATAAAGTTCTGAGTGAGAACCTTGTTCTTTAACATTATGCAAAGGCAGGCTTAATCTCTTAGGCTAAAGTCTTGGAGGGCTCAAGACCATTATGTGAATTATTATCTCTCGAGAAAAAATATGTGTGTGTGTATGATTCACACTTAAATGCATTGAGACAATCAATATCAATCAGGTTATAAAATGTAAAACAATAATATTTATCTCAATGTAACTTCTTAACTATCACATTTTATTTCAAATTTGAATACAAAAAATTTACCTATAACTATAACAAATTTTTATCCGATAATTTATATACTACTCTGAAAAAAACTATTCTTATAAGATCAAATTTATACAATACTTAGCTTTTACTATGTAATGAAAATAAACAATGTAAGCATAACTTTTAATAAAAAAAAATTATAACGCCTACCTCTCTTTAGTTATCAAGTCAGCTGCCTCTTTATTAGCCCTTTTAAAATTATAGGCATGATCACTGCCCTAAAAAAAATAATAAATAAATAATCTTTTACCAGAAAAATATTTTTAAAAATTGACAAATTAAGACACTTTTAAATTACATCATAACCTAATTCTTTTATGCTACACACATGGAAATTTTCTAAATAATCTTAACATCTCTCGGCCTGATTTAAAATAACATTTAAGTATATGCTTAAAAAAGTTAAGTATTGGAAAACTAACTAGTGTTTGTCAGAAAACTAAGTTTTCTGGCAAACACAATAAATTCTAATTTAATGATAGACAAAAAAAATTTGAAGTTATCATTTATAAACTGAAAAAATCAAACATGAAATCTTGACATTTATTTTAGTAAACATATCCTCGAAATCAGTAAAACTCAACCTGCATCCATCAAACTTTTCTAAGTAGCCCAGTCATGGGCCATTGCACTAAGGTTTTCAATTATTTAAGAATAATGTATTAAAAATTTAGCAGGAAATGTTATCAAACCAGAAATTAAATATATCAGTTTTGCTATTGAGGTTGTACTGGAACAAATTGTGAGATTTTTTTTTTTTTCCCCTTTTTGTTAACTGCAAATGTTAGTGGTAACAAATAACAGTGGAGTAGCTTCCATTTTATGAATGAAACTAATTATTAATTAACTCTTATGTCTTCGAAGCGAAAAATATTCAAAGAAAATGTGATGTTTTGAGATGATTGGGAACATGACTGTTTCGTAGTGAAAAACAAAGTAGGATCAATAAATAACTAGTTTGATTTGTCCTAAAAAAGTTTCATCTAAAAAAATATAATTTTGCTCGTTATTTCACCACTAAACAAATCTTTCATTGGCTCTTTTCCTTCAGGATATTCTTAAAAAAAAAAATCTTTGCAACAGCAACAAAGCATTTTGCATGTGATACTGTCACAAAATGCAGAAGTAATAAAGACATCGTGTGAAATTATTTACTAATGCAGAAATTATTTACTGATGAAGAAGTTTTTCTTAAATGCTTTTGATGCACTGCTAGATAAAATCAGTAACAAAAATCAATTAGTTTTAGAAATGACAAAATCCAGCTCTCAAATTCTACCTTTGCTAGATGTATTGAAGATATTGCAAAGCATATTTGTAATAACTTAATTGAAGATTCAAAAAACAGCAAGTTTTTGTTTGTCTCTTGATTTTAGTACAAATATTTTAGCAACATCACAACACCCAATTTCTACTAAATATTATACCACACAAAACTCAATGTATGAAAGGTTATCAATATTCCTTCCAATGAAAAGCCAAACTAGAGGCATAGATTATGTTGGAAGTTATTTTCACTTTTCTACATGAGAACAATACAGATTTTAAAAAAAATTAGCATGAGTACTGCATCTCACAACTAATTCTAGCTTTCTTTTTAAGACTAACTCTCTTCGGACACAATTGTCTAATACTGCTACTTTCATTGAATTTTTAACAACCTGTTATGCATCTCTCATGTGTAAAATATGATGCTGAATGTTGATATACGGGCCATTTCTTTCAATGACTTGCTGCAACACAAATTAGTTCTCATGGAACTATGTGATCCTAGGGTTCATTTTTGTCTATTGCTCTTTTATACATACCAGGGTAGCATTTCTGTAAAAATTTTGTAGTTCCGTGATATTTTTATCAATCAAGCTTCCCTGCTTATGTTTACCAAGTTACTTTCATTCCAATATGATACAATAATTCCTCTTTTTCAATTTTGACATAAAATTAATGTTAATTTCTGCTAAAAATTGTGAGGATTTTAGTCATCATCACTTAGTGCGGAATTAAATCTCATTAAGCATTCACTAATTGATTGTCTCTACATCATTAGGCTAGTATACATCTTTATGGTTCCAAACGTTCACCCGAAATTCAAAATGACCTTTTTACCATACATGATACCCAGCACTATTAGCTTCTATAAGTCCTGTACACACACAATTCTAATAGCAGTTTAATAATACTTCTCTCAAACTTAAGGATATCAATAAGTATACTTAATCCTGTCCTTACTTTTAAAAAGTACCAACATATAAGACACGTCAATACCATTATTTTTTTAAAAAATTATCTATTTTTATGTGAATTCCTCTACCTGCATGACAGGATGTTTCAAGGACATTTTTGTACTTTGTTTTTTTGTCAATAAATTATGCATGCACTGGACAAATATATTTTGCATTCTTTGGTGGCATGTTTAACGAAAAACGAAAAAGTTAGCAATCATGGCCTTTGGTTATGGATAAGAAGGCTCTAATCAGCTTGCTATTTGTTTCATGTGAGCATTTTACTCTCTCTTGAAAACTTGAGTAAACAGTTCCATGACTGTCATACAAGACCTGCATAAAAATTCATTCTTTATATATGTCAGCAAAGAGGTTTTATTAAATTCAAGATTGAAATCATTATTGTTTAAAATTAGGATTGGTGAAATGATTGTTTTCATTAGCAATACAGAGTGAACATCGTTTACTAGAAACTCCTACAATAACTAAGAAAACATAGCTAGTGCGTTAAATTGTAAATTGCTTTGTGTTGGAAAGACGATTGTATCAGATTATTTACTCCTTGCTGTAAAATCTCAGTATAGCAGTTCTCTCCATCAAAAATTGATAGTTTTAGATGTGATTTCAGCTATCATTTTTTACTATTTTTTCCCTTTTAGTATGACTTTTAAGTTTTTCAACATTTGGTTGTTATAAAATCTGTGCTTATTACTTTTATCTACTATTCAAATCTGAAATAATATTTTGCTCTGGAAAGAGGTTTTTGCTTTAGGGAAATCAAAAAGTATTTGAATAAACTTGAAACAATAATGCCCACACAAGTTTGAACGAATTTTAAATAAATAAATTTCAGTCTGGAATTTAATAAAAACTTTTTGCTACCCTCTTGCAATTGATAAATTAATATTTTAAATATAAGTGAGTCATTGTCAAAAGAAAAATCAAATTTTCAAAGTACATGGCAGCTTTGTTTGTATGACAGTAGAATGTAAACAAGGGGCTTGATCACAGATGAAAGGAAATCAAAACTACACCATATCTCGGTAAAAATACACAGAACCAATTTTTTTGTTAAGGTGTTTGATAGAGAAGGTAATGCAGCATTAAAATAGATGCTAAAAGCGAGTTTTAATATTTTGATCAGTTTTCCTGATTGTAAATGTGATTAGTCTTATAGACCCCCCCCCCACACACACATTAATCATGTTGTGGCCTGCCTGAAATAGCTATCATACATATGTGGTCTACTGAGAAAAAAAGGCTGAGTACCTCTACTCTAAATTAACTGTAGATATCAAACTATGAAAATAAAAAAATAATAATAAATTAAACTAAGCTTTTTAAATGCAGTTACATGATGACAAAATCTTTGTTCTGTATTGTAACTTCATTTTTTAATTATAGTCTGGTTTTTATACAAGAACTAAACTATTATGTTGTTAATTAAATAAACTAGGCAGCTGCCAATAAAATAGTATTTAAAATTTTTCCTTCAAGCACTTACAAAACAATTTTTTCATAAAATTCAGGCAGTACAGAATATATTTGAAAGATGATTAAACATATGATATAAATGTAACTTACTTCTTGGGCATAATATGAAGCAGCTGTTTTCATGCCTCGACAATAATAGTTCTGGGCTTTTTGAACGCAGTTTTGCCGTTGAATATAAGAATCAGCAGCTATTTCCCGAAGTTTCCGAGCCTCTGAGGAGATTGTTGATAATTTTGGTATAACAGTTTCCTCTTCATTCTTTATATTTTCTTCAGTACTGACCCAAGAACTCCAATCATTATTTTCCTTTTAAAAATATAATGAATTTTTAAAAAATGAAATCCAAACTTCCTTTAATATGAAAAAAAAAAATGTATATAAATAGCAAAATTTTTCATCTAAAAAGGAACAGGAAAGAAAAAATCGAAAGGGATAGTTGTTTTAAAAGTTAGGATCTTTCCTAAGACAAAACTAACAAAAGTTTTCAATTCCAAAGACTAATGATAAGTCAGTATAGTGTTTAAAAAATTTTCAATAATCTGCCAGGTAATCTATGTAATAGATAACATTAATCATAAAACAGTATTCTTCATAATACTTTCTAGCAATAAAACTCCTAAAATTTTGTTTATTAATTTAGCAAATGTGTGAACAGTAAAATAAATATATTCAGCTTAAAAGTTTCAGCTACAGAAGTTTTTCTTTCGCATTGTAACAATTTTTTAAAAAAAAATAAGCTATCTTTATTTTTGCTTAAGACACATTTATTTATTTATTTTAGAAGACACTAAAACAACTTTTTAAAAAACCATTGTAACAACTAATTTTAAACTGTTGATACAGCATTTTTACTACATTTTCCTTATAGGGAAGATCACATGACAAGTTATGAATTTCAATAAAAAAATTGACCAAGATGTTTTCTTCTTTTGATATATTAACAAAAGAGAAAAATCATAAGATTTATTTTCAATTAAATTGTTTAAAACTGAATTGTAGAATTAATACAAAATATAAATTTAGACAAAAAAAAATTACTATATCATATTTTTCTCTGACAATTGTTATAATCAATAATTAAAATTAATTTCATGTCAATATTCACTGGGTAAAAGGAAAAAAATATGCAACACATTCACTAATAAAGTGTCCTTTAAATTATTCATACTACACTATGATAAAGCAATGCACTTTTCTACAATCGTTTTTTTATAAGAATTTTTATAAAAGTTAATGAGTGTATGTTCACATGTTACTACACTTCAACATGTGAGCTAAAATGTGAAATTTGAGCCATGTAAAAGTTGTATTACATAAATTTCCCTCCAGTACAGATAAAGTCCTGTTAATTAGTTTTTAAAAATCTCTTGACTCACACTTTCAATAAAACACAATTATGGGAAAATATTACACAGGGAAAAAATTAATTGTAATAAAGAAATCAATAATCATTAATACATACAAAGTCTTTGTAATTATTTGTTTTGCTCCATTCATCAGCAGATTTATCTAACATCTTAGCAGATTCTGCGCGCTTCAAATTTTGACCATGTAAATCTTCACCAAGAGCAGCAAAACATTTTTCCAAGCAATGGCTGTAACAAGTATACAAATAATTGTTAGTTATAAGAAAAATAACCTTATACACAAACTTTATGCTACATTAATCATAGTTCCAGAACCAAAAGTTTAAACAATTACACAAGGTTACTCTAAATCAATAATTCTTAAAGAATACGATCAAATATGATATAAATTGATAGCAAATATAACAGCATAAATGCTTTTATTTTCATGACACTCACTGTCTTTTTTGAAAAAAAAAATAAATATGAAACAAGGAGTAAGACATTACAAAATTAAAACACAATGTGTTAATTGAGCTCAGCAGAATTATATTATTATCAGCAGAAAAATTTATAAAATGATTTTGATGCAACTATAAAAAAATATTCAAATATGTATATATTATGTTTTTCCATAAATGAATATTTAAGGGATCTCCATAAACAATAACACAAATTCAAAAACTACCTATATTTAAGAAAATTATGTTCCTAATGAAAATGAATGAATAACTAAGATTTCTAGCAAAAATTTATGTGCATAATTATTTTCAAGATAAATTTAAAAACTGATTAGACAATAACTATTGAACTATATACTAGTTTTAGATACTAAGCTATTTTTCTGTATTCAGAATGCTAAGTTTTTAACACAACCAAGTTGGACTGACCTAGTATGATTATTTTTTGAAAAGAAAGATTCACTTTTTTCACACTTTGATACTAAGCATTATTATTGTCCAAGTAAATCAGTGGCATAGAGTGAGTGAATATTAACGTCTATTCAGCCACCATTTTGAACCATGGTCAAGTGACAATGACGACACTTAAGCTGGCACCTCCTCTTCTACACAACACCAATGGGCAGACGTTTCAGCCAAAACAGATTTAACATGCATCAGCCCCTCTACATAGCAGGTCTTCAGTGGCACTAGGCACGAGCTCATGACACGCAGCATAGTGTGGGAGGGGGATAATAAAGGAAGCAAACATTTTGTCTTATAAAGATTCAAAAGTTTCTACAAGATCAAAACTCTTTTCAACCTCACAGTAACTCTCAAAACCTCACAGTAGTTTTTACTGATTTGTTAGCTATTGAAAAGTCATGTTTATTTGTTTTACATGATTTGTCAACTTTAGATGAATATTAAAGTGTTTTTAATATTTTCATACTTTTCAGTGGTTGAAGTTTTACCCATGTAGAACGTTATTTATTCATTTTAATGCATTATTAACAATTAGTAACTTAATTTTATGTACATGTAAGGTAACTGAGATATTATTTTTTTCATTTCTATCTTAGTTTGCTAAAGCACCCAACAATGAAAAGGGTAAAATAAAAAAAAAGAGTATCATATTGAAATAAGAAATCCAAGAAAGAGAGTTTTACCCCTTGGATAGTTTATTCTTTATCTAAAGCATCACTGACTTGTTTTGATTGTCGTTTGCTTGAGAATATAAACTCATAGAAGTTTTACTCCTCCAAAAAGTTTTATAATTCAAGGATAATGAGCTCCACAGTCACTAACTATGAATCAAATGCTACACAAAACCAGAAGTTTTATAAATGGAAGAAATAGAAAAAAGATCTCAAAAGAACAAACTATTGATAAAAAAAATGAAAATGTTGTGTCAAAAGAAATAGAAATTGCCATGAAATTCTAACTAGAATGTTTGATATAATAATAAGGTTCTAGGTAAAACAAAATTTGGCATTACGTGACTACAGGAAAATGAACTGGTATATTTATTGGCAGAATACAGTCCTATTCTCCGAAAACATTTAGTAAGAATAAAAATGAAACAAAAATTTTCATGGACTTATATGTCACTATGAAATCAAAACGAGTTTATTATAATTTTAGGGAATAATATTTGACAAAAAATTGCAGATCAGGTTTAAGCTTGGCAATATTCAATGATATTTGAAGGTACCCTGATAGCCAACAAAGAAACAAGTCAAGTATTTTCCTATTAGATAATGATTCAAAGTGAGCATTTCTTATTCTTCATGATAATATTGTTTTGAAATTTTTGTCATCTATAACAAAATATATATTTAATGATTTCAAAGTTGTTCAAGATGTTAAGTTGTGGAAAGAGAAAAATCCTTGTAGTTTTCGAACATTTTAACATTAGGAGAGAGAATGGAGCAACTTTTCTGCTCAAGTTCAAGCAACAAAAGAAACAGTATTATTTCTTTCTATATTCAAAATAAGTGAAACAAAGAAAATTATGTGACAGGAATGTTATAATCACATGTTTAAGTGAAGGGAAATAGTTATTTTATAAACTATGAAGGTAGTTTTAAGGCTGGCCTGGAAAAGGCTTCTTGAGAAGGCCAAGACCCACCCTGGGCTGTCGAGCCACTGAGGAAGGAAGGATGTAAGTAGTTTTAGGTGAATACTTGGGTGCCAGGTTTCTGCAAAAAAATGCATACATAAGCTTTTTGATAATTTCTTCAATGATTAAGAAATCAATCAAAACAGGGTGTTCAATTGTTTTAGTGAGAGAAATAAAATGAGACTGGTGAATAGAGAAACAGTTTTTGTAATAAGATGCACAGAAAAAATACACAAGAATTTAAATCAATTTTAAACGAAAGCTATAAATATAAGGAAAAGGAATGAAATTAGTGTTTATGTCCACACAGAGCTGTATCACATACATCTAGTTCAGTTCGTATTTTAACTGTTTTCAAGCATCTCTCTGGTCTGTTTACCAAATGTCATCTCTTATTCCTTGAGCCAGATTTTATCAAGTTAAATAGCATAAAGGGTTAATAACATTTGCAGATGTCATGACAAATGAATTAAAATGGTATAAATATTAGTATGGTTCAAAAAGAATTAAAGTATGGTGTTAATGGGATAGTTAACTTCTAAAAAATATTTTCTACTTATCAATATCAACTTTTTCATATATCTGATTTCTAATTACAGAAAAGACTTAGATTTTAAATTTTACAAAAATATAATAGAAAGATCTTGAGTTGTAAGGATTTATATATAAAATATGATTTCCCTAATGTTAAACAAAAATTTCAAATTTCTGACTTTAAGAAAAATCTTCTGTTCATTACTTTTCAAAAAATTTTGTATTAAGTGATAAACTTTCTTTCCCTCAAATCTAAGCACATACAACTTTTTAAAATAATGTGAAAATATATGAATTATTAAATAGGTATGAAAAAAAAATGAAACGTAATAAACTAAAATTTTATTCAATTCCTTCAAAAAAGTGCAGGAAATATTTAACCTAGAAAATTACAACCAAAAATCAAAGAACTTTATGAAGTTTTTAGCTTAAAAGTTATTTGCTGTGATAGCCCCTTGCCACTATGAATTTCATGGGCCTCGTTCTGACTACATCAGACAGGTGGCATTATATATAGCCACAACAACAACAACACACAGCAACAACAAAATAACTGAAGATATCAAATAGTTTGAAAAAATTAGCTAGTACAAGATATAAAAATGTTCAACTATTTCGGGAACAAATGAAATTTGAAACAGCATTAAAAAAAATCATTCTTGCCACCAAATTTTAAAAAAAAGGATTCCACAATGGAAAAATCTTTTTTTCCTGCAACATATGCAAGAACCAGGCATGACCATCATGAATCTATGACATGCAGCCCAATACAATTCAGAAACAATAAAAGTTACAATGATTTTTTATAGTATTAATCGCTACTACATTGCTAGGTCCAGAATAAGAGAACAAATGGTCTCTGTATTTGTTAGCATTACATAACGGGCAAATTGGGGAATCTCTACTAAACCTATTGGAACTTCTACTTCCACTTCCCCTTTTGGCAGACAAAACAGCAAACTGAACTCTTAACTAACTTTCACAAAAAGGAATTGTGTGTTTACTTTTCTCATCCAGAATGTAAATCAAACGCAAGGAGCAACTGCTCCCCAATGAGCATTTCCTGTAGTAATTTAATAATAACTTTAATTAATATTTATGCTCTTATTTAATCATAATATGCAATTTTAAATGCCTATTAAATTTTATATAGTTATAACAAAAACAGATCATTGATTACAAGACTGCATTTATGTTTTCAAAAATTCAAAAAAAAATGTGTGCTCAGACCTGATTGAACTGGAATCGAGCTGTGAAAAATAGCTAAGCTTTTACCTTAATTATTACATTTCAATAAGAGCTATGTTTGCTAGATATAAATTTAATAAAACGCAATCTGTGTAAGTGTTTTTTGAAGTAGTCATGTTCAGTGTTAATACTAAAGTTAGCAACACCGACAGGTTTAGGCAGGTCAGCAAAGAATGGAGCTTTCCATTACAAAGCCCTTAATCTTCACCCAAACAGAGTCCCCATTCTTCTCTCGAAAATATCTTAAATCTAGCATTGATGATTCTTTTAGTTCTGTGTTAACAGGATCAGGATGGAAATATCATAGCCAACCATGAACAGAGTGCTAGCAAACTTACTACCCATGATTCCACAATAATTTGGAAGTAGCAGAGCCATTAATGTGCACATGCATGCAGTGCATCGTAGGAAATGTTTCATTAATAGTGGTGAAAGAGGTTATCATTTTTGTCTCAGTGTAGAATTTCTTACCGGGCAGTAGAACCAGGTCTAAATTATAATTTGCCTTGTTCAAATGTTATACAAACACACTCGCTTAAACACTAGCAGGGGCAGTTCATTAGATGAGAAGAAATAATAATTATAAAAAAAAAGACAGGTCATTTGACACATATAAGAAGGTAGGTTAGGATTTCAATCTACTCTCTGTAGGCTTTTATGTCTTCTTTAATTCTCATCCATCTCTCAACCAATTTATAGCATATATAAATTATTTATATATATATATATATATATACTAGCTGCATGGCCCGGCATTGCACAGGCTTTCTCTTTCCCTCATTATGCCATCAATTATGTGTGTGTTTGTACACCCGCAATGTGAGTGATTTCTAAAATTATTTCATTAAATTTCCCTTTTTCGAAATTTGTTCCACATATTTTCGATTTACGACATGTTTCTTTTCCCTCTCTCTAGCCAGGCATAAAACGGGAGTTTTTTTAGTATAAAATTATTGTTCCCTCTTCCCCTCCCCCTCACAGATAAGATATAGCTTCAAATTTCGATGTATGACTTATAAAAAATAATATTGCGCTAGTATAAAAATTATTAATGTGAAGCAATGAAAAGAAAACGATTCTGATGTGTTAAGAGTAAAACAAAAAACTTTCATCATTTTTTAATAATAGTTTCTAAGAAACTAAAATAATAAAATAAATTTCAGATTTTCATGAATCAATCAATCGTTACATATAGTTAGCTTAAAAATGTCTCTGAAATGTATTTTTATCCAAAATAATAGATAATGTACTTTTTAATTAACAAATAATTAATTTAGTAATGAAATGACAGAAATAATCCTTTTAAAAAACATATACATATTAATTAAAGTCCATTTTCTATAAGTAATAAATAAAAGAAAAATTTACAGATAGCTATTGAAATTATTGCTTTTTTTTTAATGCTTGAATAAACATATATATATATTAAAGTTATAAAAAAACAGCATGGGAGAAAACCTTGATATATATTTACATGTACTGAAAAAAACATTCAAAAAGAAAAAGAAAAAAAAACTATCTGATAAAAATATTTTGATATTTTTATTTCATAGTTTTTCCTTCCACAGTCGTTGTTACAAATTGTGTGTAACGAACGCTTAAAATAGTGTAAATAATTTATATCTGGAATTGTGTAATACATTAAAATTTCTTTTTGTTGTATTTATTTTATGTTAAAATATTCTCACCACCTCTTCCTTCGAAATCTAGTTTTATTATGAAATAAAAAAAAAATAGGGATTACACTGATGAACCGAATAAATTAAAAGCCAGCGCTCACTGAGGCATGGCGTAGACAAAACAAAAAGCTCCACACAAAGATAAATGTATACGGTCACCTCACGGGCTTTTTTGCAGATGGCAGAGTTTTTTCCTACTTTCTTGACAATTATTGTTATATTTTGGAAACTTCACACAATATCTTTATAAATTATAGCCTATGTGTTATTCTGATTTATAAGCTATATTAATGTAGAGTTTCATTAAAATCCATTAAGTTGTTTTTGCGTGAAAGACGACCAAACATCCTCACAAACTTTCACGTTTATAATATATATTAGGATATATATATATATAATCCCCTCTTTAATAAGTTTTATTTAATCACATTTTATCACTAAAACCGTATCAAAGAAATGTACATTTAGCAGGCATAATATAAAAGTGTCTTTGAAAATTTTTTTAGTGATTTTTAAATTATGAATATTGCATTTTCATACCCTCAAGATAGTAATGTGATTATAAATATTTAAAAATCCATTTTGTGTTAGGTATTTGTTTACTTTTAATATAAAAATATACATTGAGCTATTTGTCATTAATACCTTACTGCTACTTTTTAAATATTCTAATTACTATCTGCATGACAAAATGATAAAGATATTTCACATCTATGAAAAATATAACAGATTAGTTGATTAATGTATTAATAATTTCTATTTTCATATTTTTGCCATATTTAAAGATATATTTATTATTCATATTTTTAAATAAGTTATTTTACATATTTATAAATACTTATTTATAATTTCCAAATAATGTCAACATCAAAAAATACATATAAACTCTTATCATTTTAAATTCAATCTCTTACATATTTAAAAAATATTGGTTTAACAACTTACAAGTATGGTGTGTTTAATGTACAATACATACAGAATTTAAAACTTGATGGCACCAGATATTTTTGTTTGATAATTAAGCAGGAACACTGCAGCAATTTTATTCAACTGAATAAATAAAGTGTTAACATTTAATTCAAAGAATTGATGGCCTTTACTATACATCCAATGAAAGAAACATCAATTGACTGCTCATTATCAACACATTAGAGGCAACATGAAGCTTACAAGAACTGAGTAATTTGGAACCTTAGTCAATAATGATGACATCTGAACTAGTATCTCAGTCTAAAAAATTCTACATCACATTAACGTAAGAACTAGATTCAACAGAGTTCATGTGCATCAATCCTTTGAAGCATCTTCAAAAGAAGTTTTCTTTTATATTGGGTTAAGAAAAATTGCAAAGACCTACAGAAGATGGTTCAGGTGCAAGTTTCACAAATTAAATGTAACATTGAAAAATTCATTGTTATTGAAACAAAAATTATTATCCATAACTAAATCTTCATAAAATTATTTAATATATTAAAAATTAATTTCAGAAAAAAAACTGCCTTACTTATTAGATTCAAAGATCTCATCCAAAGCAACAGGGTCAGCCACTGGAAACATATCGTAGAATTTCGACCTTTTCATTTTAATTACAGGATCTTTATCTTTTTTTAGCTGTTGAAATAAAAATGTACATTTCATTACCAATCAATATATACAATATTGCATATAGTTACATCAAATATACTTTATGATAAAGTAATACCAAGTAATAGGATATGGTATCAAAATACACTCAAAATTACATTCAGTTTATCTACCTTTAAATTGTTAACTCTTAAGATTTTGGTAATA
Source organism: Trichonephila inaurata madagascariensis (assembly GCA_019973955.1). Taxonomy (NCBI): domain Eukaryota; kingdom Metazoa; phylum Arthropoda; class Arachnida; order Araneae; family Nephilidae; genus Trichonephila; species Trichonephila inaurata. Next base: position 61,210 of record BMAV01006395.1, read on the forward strand.
TAAATATAATATTTATTTTAATAAATTATTTCCTTACACAACTATACTTTTTTTTATTAAGAAATACATATAAGTAAGTATTTGCAAGTAAGAATTCATAAGAAATACATATAGTTAAGTATTTGCATGAGAGCTGTAGATGTTGAAGAAAGATTACTTAATTTTTCCTATTTACCTTCAAAATTTTATTAGAGCATTAATTGTTCATGAAGAGATTTATAAATCGTTTCATTACACTTATTTCTTGATTTACACAGTAAATGATTGATTTACACATGATTTCACTTCTACAATATGGGATTTTAAAAGTCTGTAGTTTTTATTTTGTTCACTTTGTAACATTGGTACTCACATTTCTAATCATTTTTCAATATTTTATTCTGAAATCCCTTTATACTATCTAAAAATGGGGATTTCCCATTTGGTATTCACAATCAAACTTTCTATTCATGTGACTTAGTGTAGCTAACTTTTAGCACCAAAAAGGTTACCTTGTGTTTTTTATTCAGAATTTTTTTAAACTTCATAATAATTGATTAGCGATAAACATTTACAGTTTTTGTAGTATTTTTATTATTTTCTTAAAATGTTAGAGGTTTTACCATGCCAAAAGAAATTTGTTAAGAAAACAAGTAAAAAGTTATATCTTTAGAATGCTAAATTAAAATTTTAGATCATCAACATAACGAAGAAAGAGCAACAGATGTTAAATTTTATTTCATGAATGAAGCCATAATATAAACAATAAGAAGGAATTAAGACTCCATTGCAAAAAAAATGTAGCAGCTAAATATTCTACCAATATGATCATAGCTTTATACCAAAGAAATGTTGCAATGGAAAATTTGGAAAAATATTAATGATATGGCTAGAAGACATCACTAAAAAATGAATTCCCATTGAACAATTAAATTAGTTTTATTTTATGAAGAAATAAATGACCAAATTATGTTTGTTTTCAATTTCTATAAAAATTTATTATTTTGTAATTTACACAGCATTCTAAGGAACCTGTCTTTCATGTAAAGCAAGGGACAGATGTACTTTGTGTCATGAGCATTATATTAAGGCTAAATCACCAATATTAACTCACATATCACTCGTTGTAATGTCAAGTGATCTTATTCAGCAACATTAATTTGTAATAAGATACCCAGTAATTTTCTGATTATGCTCCTGTATTTAATATTATTTTTTATTTTTTTCTGGTTCTTATATATGGAGTATTCTACATATATATAAGCATGCACTATTTCTAATTATTAGAAATTCTCCCTCTAGATTATATCTGAATTTCTTCAAGTGGGTCTTATTATTAATTGCTGTTGATTGTTACTGTTTTAATATATCAAAAAAGCATAAAAATAATTTAGTTCATGACAGTATAAAGCACATGATTATTTCTTCTTTCTAAGCAAAATAAATGTATTTCAAATGTCACTTTTGTAACAGTAGTAAAAGTTAACATTCCCCCCCCCGGGGGGTATGCTTTGATTTGGTTGTTTATTTTTTTTTTTTTAAATAAAAATTAAACAAAAAAATTGTGTGCAAGTATATAAATGATTTAAACAACAAATTTCATAAAAAAAATGCTATAGAAATTTTTTGTACCTTTTCATCCTTATAAAGTTGAAGAGCATATTCCATATCCATAATTTCTGTCAGAGACATAGGCTCTCCTACATTTCTTTTACATACACTTAAATTTGTGTATTTTTTATTTTTCTTATCACTACGCTGATCGCATCCTTGATCTATACTTTGATTTTTAACTAATAAAAAAATTATATAATTAATGTTTCAGGGTATATCAATGCACAATAAAGAATTAACAAAAATTATTGTTATTTATATAAGTTAAATCATTATACTATTAAAGTACAACTCTTACCGTTGTCACGATTTAGTTTTGATCCATTTTGAACATAAGTCTTCCATTTATTATGAATTAATTTAGCAAACTCCAAATCTATTTCAAACACTGGGCAAGCAGATGCTGAATCTGAGAAAGTACAATTTTTATTGTTATAGTACAATTTTTTTATACATATATTATACATTATATACACTTGTTTGATTTACTAAATGAAGTCCATTATGATAAAATAAATAAATCATTAAAAAGAATAATATTTTGTGTACTGATTTTGACTTGGTTGCTATATTTTAAACATGAACCTTTTATGGCTTTTTTAAAAATATTCTGATATTTTGTTTAAATCAACTGCGACATAAATAAATATAAAATTTTTAATGAAAGAGAAATATATCATGCTTTTAAAAAAATGCATACATGAATTTCCTGAAATACATAATTAATTGTAAAATATATATATATATGTAATAATTCCCTCTAACATACTTTTAATTAACTCTTTAATTATCTATAAATCTTTAATTCGTAGGTTTAAAAATTAACATTGTTATCTTAATCATAATCGGCTAAACCGAAATCCCTATCCCGCGCATTCTAGCCAATCAGAACTACTATTACATAAGAGTCACATGCTTGTGCACTGTTGGTATATTAACACAAAAATTTGATGTAATAGCGCTTTTTTCTCTGTTTGCCGCCATGTAAATACTTGCAGTTTTTTTTTTTGTCTTTGTGTTGTGTCCTCCAAAATGCAGCTGTATTCAATGTGCAAATGTAACGTAATTGTGCTTTAATCTGCTGATGTGTGCTCATAATAAAGGAGGTAAAGCTATTCTGAAGACGTCATTACTAAATCAAAATTGATATATATATATATATATATATATATATATATAATCACATACACCTGCCAACACTACTTCAATATATAACATATATATATATATATAAATTTAACTTTATATTACCTTTTTTTAATGAACAGAAGTTTAAAATATGAGAATGTCAGCATGTACACAAATCTCCCATAATATGAAATTTGTTATAAATTAAAAAGTTTCTTTGAAAGACAATTACAAAATACGATATAAGAATTAATACCTATCTTCTTTTTAAGCTGCATAGCATAACATACAACAAACTACTTGAATGAAACATGTAGAACATCTAATTATTTAGAAAAATTCTCCAATTTTTTTTTTTTAACCACCCTAAAATTTTTTGTATTTATCAACAAATTAGCTCTGCAAAACTTAGCATTTTAAGAAGTAAGATATGGAAGTGAATTCATCGCCTTACAAAATTTTCCTGCTTTTTCTAAGGTGATGTACCTTGTGGCTTTCTAGGGTAATGAAGTAGAAAAAACTAAAAAAGTTCAGCAATCTTCTAACTTAGGGAAAAAGAAGACATTACCTATTCCAATTCATATAACTGATTGCTTGTTTAGTAATTAACATCACACTTTAAAATCACATAAAGGTATTGGTGATGGACAAGTTGGTAAAGCTATGATTAAATTATAGCAGGTTTCTATCTATATTTGGGGTTTGATTTAAGAACCTCACCCTGTAATGGAATTATGATATTTGCAAATAAGTATTTTTATTTAAGATCTGGAATAAGAAATTAGAAGGAGATTGTGAATCAGTATTTGATAAAGTATTCAGTGTTGTGTGTGGTTTATATATATATTCATGATTTTAAATTAAGAGTTGTCTAGTATCAGTGGTCTTCAAACTGTTTTCCACAGAACCCTGGGGTTCCACGAGATATATCCAGGGGTTCCACGAGTCGAAATAAAGAAAATTATAGATGTGCAAGATTTACATTCTACACGGAATTTGTATGACTACACAAGTATCTAAAGTAATGTTTCTCATGTTAGGAAACACTGCTTTATAGATAATTGTTCTACTTAGATTCTCTACTTTAAATATTAATTTAAGTATATTGTTCTAAAAATGTTGAATGGGGTTTCCCGAATATACCTTATTGTTTTAAGGGTTCTGTGAGTCAAAAAAGTTTGAAGACCACTCTCTTACATGTATAGATGACTAGATTTACCTTAGAAATTGCCAAGATGAATAAAATGGTTCCTCAACTTATTTCACAATTATAATGAGCAATAACATTACGAATAGTATGGAAAAGAAATCCATGAAATTAAAAATTATGTACATAGCCTAATATCTTTTTTAGAAAAAAATTATTTAAATTTAAAGGACTTTGGGGAAGAAAGAGAATCAAAAAGAATTATTACAGGGGGAGGGACAGGAAGAATTAATTTGTCCATTTATTCCATTTTGAACATGCTTGAAAGTTAACCGATAGCTCAAGTTAGTTTAACAAAATTATTCAATCATGTTAAAAAGCTTAAAATTAAATCTTTGAAAGTGCTAGAAATATTCAATAAAAACACAGAACTAAACAATAAGTTTAAAATCTTTAGCTTTTGCATAAACATAATCAAATAATATTGATGAGTTGATTCAATATTAAAATAGGTAAATATCACGTTTTAGTTAATTTTTTAAAATATTATAAAGAATTGATACTTCATTTATTAACTGATGCCAATTTTCAACTCAAACAAAAAGAAAGGATAGAAAAATAAATATATTTTTAGAACATTTTTCCCTTACCTTCACATACTACAGGACCAAACAATTCTTCTAATTGTAAAGCAAATGCTGGATCTAAAGTAAACTGTAATGTTTGAATTGTTTTACTATTTGAATTCATAAAATTCTGAGCACGATTTTCATAAAATATTGAATCATTTTCCAAAGTTTTGATGTTTTCAGAAATATCCTTAGTTTCTGAAGATGCTTCATTTCCATTATTTTTTAATGCTTCATTTCCACTATTTTTTAATTCAATACTATCAATCTTACTTCCCAGTTTCAAGACATGAAGATCAGTTTTTAGTTCATCTTCTTCAAAATTATTTTGACATTGGGCATAACGTCTTTCAGAATCAAATTCATTATATTTATACCCAGCATCAAGAAGTAAATTAACTAACCATGATTCATCACCATGACATACTTCCAATAAGTGAACAAAATCATCTTCACTTATTTTAGGAAAACATTCCTGAAGTCGGGAGATCTTTTCAGATTTATCAATATCAATAACTAAATCTTCAGTACATGTACTCTTTTCAAATGACATAACTTTTGAAATATGTTTCACATCTTGCTCAGAATGATTAAAATTGATTTTTTCTTTTCCTTTCCACACATTTCCAGAAAAAGTCAGAATACAATATTCAGAAGAATAGCTTTGATTTTTTTCTATTTTATTAATTAAAATAAAATCTGAAGGTTCTGTCTGAGTACTACAAGTAGAGTAAGAAACATTTTTTGTAGAATAATCAGAAATGTCATTTTTCAACACATCATTCTGTATGAATTGTGGAAATGACCAATCCTTTCCTATATAAAGATCTGCTTCCTTGATAAAGCGATTTCTCTGTTTATGTTTTTTATTTACAGATTTAAAACTCTGTTCATCCAAAACACTATTCTTAGGTTCACTTTCAGCACTATTATTTTTATCCAATGTAACTGATCTTGAGAGATTTCTAGGAGGTTTAGGTATAGAAGAAACATTTTTCATATCAATAACATCAGAGCAAACATTTTTTTCTTCAATATTATCATCATTCTCCCACTTTTTGCATTCTTCGCTTTTCAAGGAACTTTCTTTATGAGTTGAATTTCGGTCAAAGCTTTTGTTTTCAAGGGCATTTTTTGAGAAAATCATATTAATTTTGCGGTCCTTACGCTGTGGTTTGGGATTTACTGAATCCAGTAAACATTTTTCTTCATTTCCTTTGGTTGGTTCTTGTAAAATGCTATTTTTATTCTCTCGGATGGGTACTTTTTGATTCAGTGAAGTCATCACAGAGTTTGAATCATTAGAATAATCAACATCTTTTGTCCAAGAAGAAATATTTCCTGATTCAGAACCAATCTTGAATTCACTTCTGGGGATAAATTCGAAACCCATATCATTTTCAATAAAAAGTTTTTCTTCAAAAGAAACATTTTTGTTGAATTCTGACTGAGTGTTATCAAAAGTTTTACCAATCATATTTAATTTAGTATCCAGAGAAGAAACAGAAAATTTGGGCTCTAAAAGATTTGCATCGTTGTTTTTACAATCGTTATCTTTGGTATTTTCAAAGATGAATGATTCATGAAAACTTTTGGCTGATTTGTTTACTTCCTTTTGTTTAATAAAATTCCTACACATTGAATTTGATTCATGCTTTAAATTATCAGCCTCTATAAAATGATTATTTTCAATGTCCTTCAGATTGCTTCCAATTTCGACAATCATTTTTTTTTCAGACAAAACATTCACTTTATCATCTACACAAGGCATTGCATAAATAATGCATTTATCTTTTGCATTAGTATCAACCTCAAAATTAATTGCAGCACTGCTGCAACTTTTTAAAAAACCATGCTCCTTATTTCCATGCAAAACATTTTCAGAACAAGTTAACATATTTTTTTCAGGTTTAGATGTCATAGTATTTACGGGACTAGCTAGATAGAAATTTGAATAGTTTGATTCTTCAGTTTCAACTTCATGCTTAGATGAGACATCACTGTTGTTTTGCAACATATCTACAGGTTTACATCCAGAATCTATAATTTTTGTGGCATTAGATACTTTATCTCCATTTTGTAACAATGTATCATGCTGAAATGTAGTTACAATATCATGAGATGATGCAGTTTTCCATAAGAAATCATCATCATGTTCAGTGATTTCTTCCCATGAAGAAACATCTTGATTAGATACTTCAATGTCATTTTTGCTACCAACACTCTGAGAATCTTCACTATCGTCTTGAATTAAAGTTTTTAACTGTTCAAGATTGTTGATAGTGCTATTTTTATCAATAAAATTATCATTCTCAAATGTATCTCCTGTAATATTGTTACACTGAACTTCAGTTTCATTAGATGTTGTAGATAAATTTTTTGGCAATAAAAGCTTAGGTACAGCAATTTCATTATGAGAATTGTTAAAATCTTTTTCTGATAAGCAGTCTGTTGATAGCTCTTCTCGATGAACAATAGCTTCCAAGGACACGCATGGTTTTTTATACTCTTCATTTATGGCTGAAGTAGAATCAGCAATACATGTAGTAGTTGAATCTGCACAGGTTGAAGATGAAATTTTATTAAAACTACTGAGAGTAACATGATGTTCATATTTATCCAACATTTTCAAAATCTTTTCTTTGGGCACATGGTGTTTATTCCTATTAACTAATTCTCTTGCTTTAAATTTCCAAGGTGTATTAGGTTCCAATATCACTGTGTCATAATTATATTTTTTACCCATAGAAACATAAGGAGACATTTCCCATCTTTCAACATTAGTATTGTCAATTATTACAGGTGTTATGCCATTTAAAATAGCCTCTCTAGCCCGATTTTGATTCCAGTGATGAGCTTCATCTAATTTTGTAAAGTCAAAAATATATTTTCCTTTTTGATAAAAAAAATCATCAGTGCTACATATGACACCATTAAATTTTAATTTCTTTGCTAAAGTACTTTTCCCACTACCAGGTAAGCCTCGAAGAATAATCAAAACTTGATGGTTTAATTCAATTTTTTCAATTACTCTGTTTATTTCATCAGTATTAATACATTTTCCATTATTCCAATCAGGGGCTATTGCAGAGGACACTTCATGAGGAAAATGATACTGGGAATTGAAATGTGGTACATTAAATCTTTGATAATTTACTGAAAATTCATTGCCATACGTGTTATTTAAATTTTGATAATGAGGTACAGTCTTAATCAAATTATTGGGAAGTAGACAAAGACTAAAAGAATCAGACAATGTATTGGTCTTTTCAGAAGACAAATCAGCTTCACTTTTATAAGCGTTTATGTTATTTTCAACATTTAGTTTATCTTCTACAAGTTCTTGACTGACTTTATTCTCAGTCAAAGACTTTTGCAAATCATTTGTAGAATTAACATTTTCACCTTCAACTTTTATAACACTTTCTTCACTGGTTGGTTTTAGATCTCCTTCATTACTCAATAGCATTAATGAATCCATAGCTTGATCCACTAAAAAAATAATTTTTAAAAGAACATATTAGAAAAATATGATATTAATATAAAAATATTACTAAAATATTAACTGAATACACAAATGATCAACTGGAGCCAACATTCACTTTAGAAGAATTTTATGGGATAACTCTCCCAATATATATCAAGTTGGGGAAAAAGAAATCCATTATTTTTTCAGTAGATGGCTGTAGTGTCGATATCCCGTGAAGTAAAGATCAAACAATTTCAAATTTATGCTCATTGTTAAGATGACATTTCACACAAAAAAAATCTTTTTTTTTTTTTTTTTTTTTTTTTGATCCATTCAGTTGTGAGTTATAGGGTGTTAAACATGGAAGTCAACAAAGAGAAAATTCGGTTCATTTTACAGTTTTTCTTTGATAAAGGCGAAAATGCAAGCCAGGTGACTGAAATTGTGAATGCTGTTTATGGTGCCGATACTGTAACAACTAATTACATGCAATTTTAATTTCGTCTATTCCGTTCAGGTATTTTTGATGTTAAAGATGCACCTCGCACTGGCAGGCCCGTCTTCGAAAATGTCGATAAAACCACAGAAATAATTGAAGTTGACCGACATGTTAGTAGTCGTAGCATCGCCTAGGAGCTAAAGATTGACCATAAAACAGTTTTAAACCATTTGCGCAAAGTTGGATTCAAAAAGAAGCTCCATGTTTGGGGGCCACCCTAATTAACACCAAAAAATATGATGGATCAAATTTCCATCAGCGAAGCCTTGGCCAAGCGGAATGAAATTGACTCATTTCTTAAACGGATGGTGACTGGGGATGAGAAATGGGTCACATACTACAATATTGTGAGAAAACGATCGTGGTCAAAGTGCGGTGAAGCAGCTCAAACGGTGGCCAAACGAGGACTAACGGCCAGGAAGGTTCTACTGTGTATTTGGTGGGACTGGAAAGGAATAATTTATTAGGAGTTGCTTTCGCATGACCAAACACTAAATTCAGATATCCACTGTCAACAACTGGACTGTTTGAAGCTAGCGATTGACCAAAATTGGCCAACAGAAGAGGTGTTGTGTTCTATCAGGACAATGCCAGGCCACACACTTCTGTAGTGACTCGTCAGAAACTCTGGGAGCTTGGTTGGGACGTTTTAATGCATCCACCATATAGCCTGGACCTGGCACCAAGTGATTACCACCTTTTTCTCGCATTGCAAAACTTCCTGAGTGATAAGAAATTGGGATCAAGAGAATATTGTGAAAATCGATTACTATAGTTTTTCACCAATAAAAGCCAAGACTTCTATGAGAGAGGCATTATGAAGCTATTTTTAAAATGGCAACAAATTATATAACAAAACGGTGCATATTTGAACCAAATCGGACAATCGGAAGCATGTTAAATAAAGTCTTGATTTTCATGCAAAAATAATGGATTTCTCTTTTTCCCCAACCTAATATTTTGAATCAAAAGGCAATCCCTTTGCCCTTTCAGCAGGCCCTTTTGTATCATATCATTAATATTTAAAATAAGAGAGAATTCAGGTATTAAAATTATTCTTTTGCTGATTGTATCTACTAACAAACACATTTAACTCTTAACGAAATTCATGCAAAGAGAGAGAAAGATTTGTATATTCTAAATAATAAAATACCTCCCCTTCCTACTTTTTATCAACAAAGACTGTTCAAGATATTCAGGAAATTACAATACACAAATACTTAGAACATATACTTTTAAAAAAATCCTGCCAAAATGTTTAGTCAAAATACAATTTTTGAATTATTCCATTTTTTAAATAAATTTGCAGTTTTTATGTTTAGTGCTATAACTTTAGATGCCTTAGAGTAGGTGGCTTCAATTTCCAATTCTTGTGGAAAATGTTTGAAAAAACTGTCCATTACATATATAAAAACCAATTTAAAATAAAATCAATCAATGCAATACACAAGTAGGGGAGACCTGTGTACCTAGGGTCACCCCATTTAATTTGAATAATATTTAGTTCTAAGTTTTATAACTCAATCGGGTGAGTGACAACACCAATTCCTACTTTGACATTCATTTTGAAATCTTGCAAAAGAAAGCTGTGGCAAGTTATAAATGAAAAACAGTTTTACATGGTCTAAAGTAAAATTTTGTAGTTCATCTCTTTTTATTGTTGTACAAAGATAAGTCAAATATTTTTCTTTGAATTCCAGTACATAATTTTGTTTGTAACTTTAAGTACTAAATTAGATTTTAAATAAATCCCCTTTCCATCTGGGTTTTTCTGCAGAAGACATTTTGTATGAAATTACCTAGTCTTGTACCTAGGGCCACATAGTTGCCTTGTACCTAGGGCCATGGTCCTAGGTACAATTGCAATTAATATTCTTTGTTATTATTTTGTTTAAAAAAGCTTTTATGGT
>BMAV01006395.1:78130-133062 GCA_019973955.1 Trichonephila inaurata madagascariensis
ACACACACACACACACACAATTTTACAAACGCTGGGTTAAAACAAATTTGTTTTTTTACTTGCACGAGTTTTTTCTTTTATTTCCATTTTTAGAAAAGCTGGACAATTGTTTATACTATGGTAAGAAATTGCTGATGCAAACGTTTTCGCTATTATAGGGTTGTAACAATCTTTTAGTCGCCAAATCTGGAAATGGAACATAGAATTAGTCGCCAAATCTGGAAATGGTATATGCAATTAGTCACCAAAAATGGAAACGATATAATGAATTAGTCGCCAAATCTCGAAATACTTATTCCTAAGGATCCTGATCAAGACAATGAAGCAAAATTTTGAAATTATTGTATTGTCATTGCGCGGTCCTGGACAAGTGTGCAAAGTTTCAAATTAATCTGACCTTTTAAAGTGGGAAAAAAATCGAGTTCAAAGATTCCATTACATACAAGTGAAACTTATAAAAGCAGGTTAAAAATATAAAAATAAGGCTTCATTAACATGCCTCAAAAACTTCTTCATTCAACCTCCAAAGCTACATTAAACATAAAGCATATGCCTTATCATAGTCGATCGTCGTCTCAGAGCAGCACCGGCATATGAAGTAGCGATGTGCTGATGCGCCAGCCCTTCAGTGGTAGCGAACATGTTAACACAGTAACATATAAAAACACTCCAAATTCTGTTCTGTCATAATTATTGTAGTGAATACATCACACAGAAATAAAAAATCTTAAAACAAAAATAAAAAATTTCATTAATTTGACAATTTCTAAAATTGTTATTTAGAAATTGTTATCCCCCATTTTCCTCATCTAATATTAATTCAGCTCGACCCTCTTTTTCCAAAGTGGCAAGAGCTGGCTAGAGTGTAGTATAGGGAGACAGCTGGATTTGTCAATATTTGTTTAGATTTCGCGTAAAGATAATGATTTCACTCTAGCAGACTTTTATTAGGCAATCCTTATACTTTGAAATCAGTCTTATTCCGATAAGATGAGATGTTTTTTGTACTTGATTGCTATTTGTTATTTAAAATTTGCATGATTTTAAAAAGACAATTTTCAAATCATCCATTTAATTGTTCTGTTTCAAGGAAATATAACTTTTCACTGTTAAAATTGCAAGGTTACAAAATTGTGCTGATTTTTATTTATTTTCTTTTTCATTCAGTTTTTCATCTTTGTGTTTGTTCCTCTCCAAATTATCCCCAATATTATATCTAAGTAAGTAGTTTTTTTTTTTTTTGTTGGTACCTACGCAAGAGGCGTGACAAAAAAAACAAGACTGGTTCAATAAATCATTGTACATACACAGAAAAAGCTCTCTGTGACATTATCACCTTCAAAGTAGTTCCCTTCAGCATTCACATACTTCTGCATCGATTCTGAAACAAGGTTTTTGGAAGGGCCTTCAGGATATTTTCCATTTTTCCTTGAATCTCTTCACTGTGGTAAAATGGGTTCCCTTTCAGCAAGATTTCCCAGTACGAAACAAAAAAAAGTCGCATGGTGCCAAATCAGGTGAATAAGGATGCCCCATCACAGTAATGTTTTTCCTGGTCAGAAACTGCTTGAATGATAAGGCCATGTGAGTGGATATATTGTCTTGGTGTAACAGCCACCCATCATTACCCAATTCTGGTCTTTTTTTCCTAATTTTTTCACGAAGTCTTTTTAGTACATCAATGTAGTAGTGTTGATTAATAGTCTGATCACTGATGTGAGAGAGAACCCACTCATATCACGAATTTTGGCTACGTTTTGGTCTGTATTCGCTCCTCTTGGGCGCCTAGCAGGTTTAACTACTTCCACATTAACCCTTCCTCCTGAAAACCTCTTATACCATTCAACCACATGTGCATGAGACAAAGTTTCATCTGCATAAGACTGTTAATGTTTTAAATCTTTTTGTGGCTAATTTTGTAAATTTTACAAAAAAATTGTTGCTGATTCTATATTTTCTGACAGAATGCAGTTGCATGTGTTCCCTCAATAACGCAGTACTCCCAACTGGCATGATCGGTTAAAACAAAACTGGCCACATGGAAAGAGGAGGTGTGTGAGATGATGTCACCAGAACAGTAGTTGCCAACTCCACTCTTTTTTCAAGTTACACACAGTCTCATTTTTTTTTTGTGTCATTCCTTGTATTATCTCAGCCTGTTGGCGACATTTTTTGAAACGAAGCACATGGTTGCCAATTCAGACCATACAACACACATGAAATCGGGTTTGCCAACTTGGTGAGTTACTAATAGTTGGCGATTGTTGCAATACTTAAGTATCTTTTATTTGTTATTATTTGAAATGAAAGGAGAAAATGTCTGATACAATGGTATATGGATAAAGGATTGATTGTTGCAAGTATCAAATGTCCAGTCAGCAAGGATGCTGTGTGCTAGGTTAAAATGGAATGGAATGATGAATATATTTGGGAATGCCAAACGACAGGAATGAATGTGCATTGTTTTAGAAAGTCTGTAAGAAAGAATAACTGATCTGAGGAAAGTAGGTTAAGTATGCTTCAAATTTCAATGATTGATATATGGGTGTGCGAAAATCTATTTAATTACCATGTTTTTATTTATTCGCTTTCTTGTTTTTCTGGGTGGAATTTTGTAATTGATTTTAAACTAACTTCCCGATGAGCTAGAGACTTGAAATTTGGACTATAGCTCAGAAGTGGATGACAATGCATAAAAATGTAAAAAAAGAAGTTATCCAGAACCCGATTTCGACAGGGGCCCCGTAACTCTGGAACTTAAATGAACAAGGACCACCTGTCAATAGCATGGGTCAAGTTGCGTCTACATATTCAATTTCGTGGTTCTGGAGTCAAAAAGGGGCTCCCAGGTTACCATGTTTCTTGATTAACTCACTTTTCTGTCTGTCTGTCCAAGTGGAATTTTGTAATTGATTTTAAACTAACTTCCCGATGAGCTAGACTTGAAATTTGGACCATAGCTCAGAAGGGGATGACAATGCATGAAAATGCAAAAAAAAGAAGTTCTAGTCATGAACCCGGGCCCCCGTAGAGGTGTGTATGTTTGTCCAGGTGGAATTTTGTAATTGATTGTAACCCAATTTCCCGATGAGCTAGAGACTTGAAATTTGAACCATAGCTCAGAAGTGGATGACAATGAATGAAAATGTGAAAAAAAAGTTACCCGGTACCCCGAAGAGGTTGGCCCCAATTTCGACAGGGGACCAGTAACTCTGGAACTTACACGAATTTACACAATCAAAGACCCCCTGTTGATAGCACGGGTCGAGTTGCGTCTACGTATTCGATTTTGTGGCTCTGGGGTGAAAGAGGGGCCCCCAGCTTACCATGTTTTGTTATTAACTCGCTTTCTTGTCTGTCTGTCCAGGTGGAATTTTGCAATTAATTTTAAACTAACTTCCCGATGAACTAGAGACTTGAAATTTGGACCATGGCTCAGAAGTGGATGACAATGCATGAAAATGTAAAAAAAGAAGTTCTAGTCTCGAAGCCCGGCCCCCGAAATCTTTTATATGTCTGTCCGGGCGGAATTTTGTAACTGATTTTAAACTAACTTCCCGATGAGCTAGACTTGAAATTTTGACCATTGGTCAGAAGATACTCCTACTTTCCTTTTTTTACTTAAATGCCAAACCAGCAAGATTTTTCATTAGGCAAAAAAGATCAGAAGGGCAGCAATCACCAAGGAGGCAACATGAAATTTAAAATTTTAACAAATGGAATTGACATTGATTGTTTTTAATATTTGAATATGAGTTTCATAAAAAAATTATTTTTGCTTGCTTCATTAATTTATTTCTATAATAATAATTGAATAATTTGATGTATTATTGATAAGTAAATATGATATTTTTCTATATCAGATATAACCAGAAGAAATTGAAATTTATCACGTCTCTGTAATTACGTCATCGAAGCATTTCAAATCAATTCAAAAATTTCTTTCACATAATCTTAAAAAGCAGAAAATAATAATAAAGTTTTAAAAAATTCAATGAACCATGATCTTTTTCGCTAAATGAAAAGTCTGAACTGACAGATGAACAGAATAGATTTTTTTTTTTATTTTATCTAAATAAACTATTCAAGAATCGAATGTATAAATAAATGCTACCATTTTCCTTTTTTTTACTTAAATGCTGAATCTGCATTAAAAGTGAACTGGCAAGACTTTTCATTTGGAAAAAAAAAAGGCAGAAGGGCAGTGATCACCAAGCTCTAAATCACCTATAATAATTATAGATGATGTGACCAACGACTTTCAAGCCATCATAGATAATGAAAATTTCGTCCCAGGGATTACCCCATACTTGAAAAAATTCGCAAGAATTTCTTCAGAAATCTGTGCAAGAATTGAAGAGAAACAAGATCAGTGAAAAACAATCTATGATAAAAACACCGTCCAGGTGATAAAGTCTGAGTAACCCTTCACCAACTCAGCAATGCTGTCCAAAAGACAGCTAAATTCATGCCTAAAAGAGATGGGCCTTATATTATTGTGACTCCATGCTCTCTAACCTCTTACAAAGTGGCAAATCCATGTCATTTTTCAATTTCAGATATAACCAGAAGAAATTGAAATTTATCGCATGTCTTTGTAATTATGTCAGCAAAAATATTTAAAATCAACTCAAAAATTTCATTCACATAACCCTAAAACCAGAAAATAATAATAAAATATAAAAAAATTAATGTTGTTTTTATAAAGGACTCTAAAAAGTATAAAATAATTTCTCTAAATAAATAATAAAAAGGATAAAACCACATACAGATTTCTAACTTCTCTAAATTATCCTGATAATTCAAACTTGGCAACTTTTAAAAAAAATGCTTGTAAGATTGGAAATGAAAAACATGGGGCACATGCAGCAGATAATTGATGCATCAATAGCTCAACTAACAATTTTATTACACCACAAATAATGGGAACCAATAATTTTCTTTTATTGATAGCTACTCTCTATACTCTTTATATGTACTTATGTACTGCATGCGCCCCATGTTTTTCATTTCCAATCTTACAAGTATTTTAATAGCTATCAAAAGTTGCCAAGTATGAATTTTCAGAATAATTTAGAAAAGTTAGAAATCCGTGTGTGGTTTTATCCTTCATAAGGATTAGAGAAATTATTTTATACTTTTTGGTCTTTTATAAAAACATGGTACATTAAATTTTTATTTTAGATTTATTTTTCCTTTATCGATCGTATGTGGAGAAAAATGCACAAATTCTGAAATCTGAGCAAATTGTTTTTACATTTCCTTGAGGGCACCAATAAAATTTACCCTCCTTCTTAAGTAGTTCTCTTGAATGCCTTTTTCTTTATTTTTCTAGTTCACTTTTATCTTTTTCCTTAATTTTTAAGAAAATATCAGATTCGAACTTCATTCTAATCCCTGGTTGATAATTTTTAAAAGTATTGTTATTTGTATTTACGCCTCAATATATATATATCTTTTTTTAAAAAAAGTGCTATTTTGTAATCTCTTGGAACAACTGTAGAAACATACCAACAGTTCTTAAAAAAATTTTGCAACAGCAGCCAAATTTTTTTAGAAGGGGGGGGAGGGTCATTGGTGTAAGGAAAAATTACCCTATAACTAGGTAAGCATAAAACCTAATTTTTGGGAGTTGAATCTGACAGAGTTTAATATAGTTTTAGAATAAAATCCAAAACTATGAGTCTCATTTTGATCAACTTTCCACATTTTAAATGTTCTTGATCTCATAGCGTCCCCTTCTATTAATTCTCATGTTGCAATCTGCATGAAATAGTTGTCATATGTATGTGGCCTAGCGGAAAAAAAGGTTGGGTGCCCTTGCTTTAATCGATTCAATTTTATTCTACATTTCTCAAGTTCATTTAGAAAAGAATACACAAAAAAAGCAATAATATAAGGAGCAGTACTGTATCTTTCTCAATGATCTTAAAAAAGTTTATTTTTTCTTAGAAGAATTAAAATGAATGTTATGTTTCTTTCAACTGTTGCATTTTAGAAGCAAATATTTTTTTTTTGGTATTTTTCTAGAAGACATTTTAGAAATGTGTGTGTGTATGTGTGTGTAAGTGAGTGAGTGAGTGAGAAGTATCATTCATATCTAATGTTCTTCTTACTTTTTCATTTTAGAAGCAACTTTTTTTTTTTTACTTTTCTAGAAGACCTTTTAGGAGCATTTTACATATTTATATACATACATAAGCACAAGTGGATTTTTTTACTTCTGAATAAAAGAAATAAGAAATATATTACTTGTGTATGAATGAAGGGTTGATAGATTCTCAGTGTGTTTGTCTGAAATTTAGAAAGAACATGTGTTTGATTTCCTATGTTGTCCTTTAAGAAACCCTATTTTTTTGACATTTTTCATCTCTTAATGCCATTTTGGAAACCCCAATTCTTCTCCTTATTTGTATCTCTGACACATTATGAAACATGTAGTTTTTCCCTTGGTGAAAAACTTTTGACGCCAAATAGGACCAGCTGTTCTAGGACTTAACCTGTGTTAATTCTATTTTATTAAAAATAAAATGTTTCCTTAGTTCCCTATATTCGAACAGTTTCATTTAGAAGCGTTACAATTTATTTATTTTTGGAATTTTTTCTATCTGCGAACAACTATCGGTAAATATTGCTAATTTGATGACCGTTGTTAGCAGCCACAATTCTTGCATCACAGGCACTCTGTTCTAGACTTAAGCCAATTTATTAATACAATTCTCAAAATCTATTATACAATTTGTACAATGATTAATTTAAAATATCGAACACATAAAAAATGCAATTTTCCCAGATTAAGCAAGTAAAAAAGTACACATTTTACAATAGGGGAGACCTGAGTACCTAAGGCCACTTTTTTTCAATGCACGAAAACAGAGCCACTGGCCTCTTTAAAAAATGTGAAACATATGCTTTCATCATTATCCTAACTACCATGCAATAGGAGTTAATGTAAGTACTTAAAATAATAAATTCTGTGAAATAAAAGGTTTTAAAAAAATTCAAAAATGGCCCTGGGTACAATGACATTGTACCTAGGGCCCCTTTCCCTAAAACTTAGGTTTCGCTCTATAATCAATAGAAAACAAACATACACACATGAACTTAATAAAACAATTAATATTAGCTAACATATTGATTTATCATGCAATTATTTAATTTGCAATGCGCCAAATTATTAACGAATTACACGTATTTTCATTCAACATTATAATTTTAAAAACTGGTTACAAAAGTGATCTGCATACATTGTTGCTCTGAAGCACCAACAGATTGTGGTTTGGGCAATTTGAGCACAATATTTCTGTTGTCACAATGTTTCTACTTTGTCAAAGAAACTTATTTGAACGAGCAATATTCTTCAGAAATTTAACGCTATAGTGTTCTTTAACATCTATTATTTCTGCCACATAAAAATGTTCAGTTTTTTTGCCTTGTATTTTTGTTAAACAAAAATTCCCCCTTTTTCAATAGTATTTCATACATCAGCTCCTGTAGAATTTGCATCATGAGTGGAATGAGAATCTTCAAATCTGATAATTCTTTGTATGAAGTTGCCTTAATTTCAAACTTATGTTTTTTTACAAGCTTTCTTTTTCTTTTCTTTGGCAATTTTAATAGCATGATATTTTTGATTTCTTCCTTTTCTGGAATGTCAGTCAAGATTCTACCTCTCCCTGGTTTTCGGCCACCTCTGTTGGATTTACTTCGAGAGAATTATGCTTATTAGAAATTATTTAGAATTATGCTTCTGTTTTCATAATTATAAAGAATTTTTTTTTTAAATGAATTCTTATGTTTGTGTAAACAAAAGAATAATCCTGAATAATAATAATGGTAGCAAAGATATTTTTTATAAATCAAGCATACTGAAAGTTTTAGAAAAAATATACCTTCTCTAAATTAAATAACATCCAATTATAATAAAAAACTTGACTAAATCTACATGGTTCAGATAATTAAGGCTCCCTACTTTCCTCCTTATACCAAAAAAGCTTTTTTAAACAAAATAATAACAAAGAATATTAATTGCAATTGTTCCCTGGACCATGGCCCTAGGTACAACGCAACTATGTGGCCCTAGGTACAAGACTAGGTAATTTCATACAAAATGTCTTCTGCAGAAAAACCCAGATGGAGAGGAGATTTATTTAAAATCTAATTTAGTACTTAAAGCTACAAACAAAATTATGTACTGGAATTCAAAGAAAAATATTTGACTTATAACAATAAATAAAACAATAAAAAGAGATGAACTGAAAAATTTTACGGTTGATTTGTCGAATCGGCCATTTTACTTTAGACCATGTAAAACTGTTTTTCATTTATAACTTGCCACAGCTTTCTTTTGTAAAATTTCAAAATGAATGCCAAAGTAGGAATTGGTGTTATCACTCACCCAACTGAGTTATAAAACTTAGAACTAAATATTATTCAAATAAAATGGGGTGGCCCTAGGTACACAGGTCTCCCCTACAGCAATCCCAAATTTTTGCATTAACTTCATATTTAAATTTTAAGTTAGGAAATAATTTTGATCACTCCTTTTAGTTAGCGAATGATTGCACAAAAACATAACTTTTCTATGAACAGATAATTATATCAAATAATCACTTCTGGTGAAATGGTGTCATGGCCACATTAATCAAAATAAGGAAATTAAAAGATCAAGTTTTAGTCAAAAAAATAACTTACTATTTAAAGCACATTCTGAAAAAACCATCGAAATGACATCTTTTTCTATACGGCTTTGAAATATATCAATCAAATACTGCAACGACTGATAAGGATCAGTATCGTCAAAAACTGCTGCGGAATTCCTGAAAACCTCTGCTCCATCATTAAATTTCGACTTCACAACACGGTTTTGAGCAAACCTTTTTGGCATAGTAAGGTTTTAAACTAATAAAAACTACAGAAACTAAAAAAAATCAATCAAACAAAATAAAAAACTTTTTTCAACTATTTCTAAAAATATCCTGGACACACTACACGTGATTATACAACAGCAATATGAACGACAGCCTCATAATGGAATGTGGTTATAAAGAGGGCGAATTTCCTGAAGGAGGAGAACACAAAAAGCAAAAGAGGGCTGGCATTCTGCAGGGTTATACAGCCAAACCACATTCCTACAGCCAACCCATTATTTCATTATTATCGCGGCCTCCATTTAATAAAATCCCAAATCTCATTTCCTCTGTGGATAATAACCTAGTCGTATCGCATACCGGAGTTCTTGACGAAAATATACTGGAATAATGAAAAATAGACCATTTCCAAAAATTACTGATTACGTCAACTTTTTGTGGTTTTTAAAATTAAATAATGTAGTTGCTAATGGAAAGTAATACGATTTAAAATTTAGAGTTTCAAAAAGTAATATGTATCCTCAAACGCATCTCTAGTAAAGTAAATTCTGAGTTTCCTAAATATTTTTATGTGAATTTTTTAATTTTTTTATGATAACAAAGAGCTAAGGGGGAAAGCAAACTGCTATTTCTCTTAAAATGATAATAGAACAGCTTCTTGTTGATCAAAAGCAGAAGAAGAAAACGGAAATCTGTAAAGATTTTGGTATTGCTAACTCTGCATTATCAACAATATTTTTTTTTTTTTAAAGAGAGCCAATTACAGAAATGTTTGAATGGAGTAAGTTTGAGCCAGAGTGAAAACTGATGAGAACAATATGTCATATCAGGGCCGGCTCAAGCAATTTTATCGCCCCGGACAAAAATGGAAAATGCCGCCCCTTTCTCCGAAACAAAACAAAAAATATATAATTAAAAAACATAAATTGTTCACATAGATACATATTTATAAGACTTGAATAAAATCTTGAAAACAAAAAGGCAGCATAATATTAATTATAAAATAATATAATATACTAGCTGCATGGCCCGGCATTGTGTGGTCTTTTTCTTCCAGTAAAATATTCTTTTTTGGAATTTCTTTGACTTATTTTCCCCGTCTGTAAGAGAAGGAATCACCCATTTCAGCAGGCCATTTTCTTCGAAAAAGAGTACTGACAATGGGGATCCATAGCGTTTATCTTAACTTTTAGTAATTACACTCAAGGCTAAAATGAAGCATCTCCTGTGGCTCTCTACCGACCAAAAAACTCTTATTAACCCTGTTCCCTGATAGCTAACACCGGACATCGTATGGGTGACAGAAATGTCCGTAGTGATCGCGCTCTGGGATGGGGAGAAAGTTACAAGTGAAAGATGTGTAAACATATATCAAATTAAAAGAATTAAAATATATTTCCACCTTTAGCCCTTCACAAGTTTCAACATAAAATTAAACTGACTCTAAACATACAGAATACAAAATAATAAATTAGATACGTTAAATGAAATACCAAAGTAATACCTCAAAATATTTCAGAAAATATATCAAATTTTTTGTAACAAAAATTTTTTTTTTAATTCGATCCAAATGCCGCCCCGGGCAGGGGTCCGGTTTGTCCCGCCCTAGAGTCGCCCCTGGTCATATACACATTTTGAAACCTACAATGTCGGGGAATCCCCGGGTTGAAATAAAAAAGCGCTAAACCGAAACATCGTTAAGCGGGGTCTTACTGTATTTCTAAAATTCTGAGCATAACTCCATAAAGTATGAAGAGGCGCTACAATGCCAAAACAGGAAAGCTAGAATAAGTAGTTATTATTTCACCCCAATGAGAAACAAGATTCATTTCCTTAGAGCGAGCAGAAGTGTATGCTTACCGAAATGAGCAAGCTCTATCCTTAACAGTATACAAGGACATAAACATCTTACAAGGTGGTTAAAGTTAATTAGGCACCACAGATTTCATTAGAAACTTTCAGTTGCTTGCATGATTGTTCTCATACAATAAGGTTTAAACTTTAACAGTATCTTCTTACTTAAAATTGGAGAAGTATTTGATGCATGAAAATATATTTCTGTGATTCTTAAGGGGAGATATACTGTATATTAGTGACATAATTATGTCTTTTTAGACGGAAATACTTATAATCAGAGACAAAACATACATTCTTTTTGCTATTTGAGAGAAAACCTGAAAAATAAATAATCTGAAAAAGTAGAAAGATCTACCTTAACTCCTTAAAAGGGTATAGAGTCCTATGCTGAAAATTGTAAACACATTATTTGTGAAATATTTCTAATTCTAACTTATAACTAATTTAGATTAGATTTTACTGAATTTTATTCCCTTTTAAGTGCTTTTCCTCCATTTAGTTAGCGTATTTTATCATATTTGAATTAGTAGAAACCACCCTCAGAATTATTTGTCATTTATTGAGTAGAAAGAAACTTCTTACAAAAAAGTTGCATTCATGCTAATTTACTTGAAACTGCCTCAAAGAGAACAGGAAAACAAAAGCATTATAGTAAAACTTAATGATGTATTAATACCTTTTTGTTATAATTCGTTAAAATGCTCTAACCTTAACTTTATACATTGAAATGCTGATTGGCTTACTGGAATGAAAATAGACACGCCCTAAATCTCCCTTCCTGCGTGTTTATTGGTTCTTTTGAGGTAAGCTGCACGTGTTTGTCAACAGAGCACATCGATGTAGTTTCAGCGCTAGATTTCATATAGCCAAGCATAGTCTACGCTGCATGTATGATAAAATCGATTGTCGAGTGTCATTTTGTTCAAATGCGATTTTATAAAACGATCCTGAGTTCTAATATTTTTCAGTTTGTGGAATCAAAAGAGACAATATAAGTGATATCGTAATGATTGACTGGAAGAAGGTAATTTTGTTTTTCATTTGAAATATATATTAAAATAGTGCGAAAAACTTCTTTCGTTATTAATCATACTTTCTTTGTTTTAATATACATTTTGTATTTTTTGGAATTTGCAAAATGGTCAAAGTAATCAAGTGTTGAAAAAATAAACTTCAGTTATTTTTTAATTCTAGTTTAAATTTTTCCATTACGTTTAAAATTTTTTTGATGAAATGTATTGTTTGTTTGTTGAATATTAGATTCGGATTTATTGAAAAAAATGTTGAAATATTCTGGTATGCAAAAAAAACATATTAATGTGAAAAAAAAATTTCCTTTATGAAAAAAATTTGGGTTAATATATTCGTAAATTTTCCCATAAAAGGAAAATATAACTTTTTAATAGAGAATAAGCTTTTTGATGCACTTTTTGAAAGCATATTCTCCTATAACGGGTAGTCAAAACTCAGCCATGTTTAGATTCAAAGAGTTTCACATTTAGATTAAAAAACCAAATTGACGTATATAGTGGATATTTGGAGTAGGTAAAAAATTAATTTCAGAAAAATTACATCTGTTGATAATCGCTATCAATACGCGGCCATTACACGCGATTCGAACACATGTATTTAATTATATTTATGATTTAAATTAATGATAAATTATATAATTATGAAAATGTAATAAGCTAAAGAATCAGTTTTAATTAGGCAGAAATCTACATGCTGTAAGTGTATATTATATCCATGATATTTACTATTTTCATTCTTGTAAAAGCGCCCCAAATTTTAAAATTTTTTGTTTTAATTTTCCGGAAAATTATAAGTTTTACTTTTTTTTTCGGTAAAAAAACATCGGAAAAAGACAGTAATATAACATTCATGATTTATCCACATGTCATTTCTTGCGTACTCGCTATGTGTTCGTTAATTTATTTTTTTTAATTTAAAAGAGCCGTCTAATTCCTTTCCCATTCCTTCCTTATTCAGCCTATATCAAATGAATTATTTTATTGTAAATTTTATCTACTTTCAAAATATCTAAGTATTTAACACTTAAAATATAAAATTCCCTTTTTTTTTCAAATAAACAGATTTTGAGAGGCAGGGGGAAGGGGGCTTTTCAAAATAGGCGGAAAGGAGTGACGACAATGTTAGGTGGCAAGTTACAAATTCAGATTCGGCGATCCAAAAAACAGCATTTTTCCAAAACTACG
The DNA here is from genome assembly GCA_019973955.1 of Trichonephila inaurata madagascariensis. Taxonomy (NCBI): domain Eukaryota; kingdom Metazoa; phylum Arthropoda; class Arachnida; order Araneae; family Nephilidae; genus Trichonephila; species Trichonephila inaurata. The sequence goes on from BMAV01006395.1 coordinate 91,074, forward strand.
CTGAATCTCTTCCGGTAAAACCCTTTATAGCCTCAACCAAAAAAGCGCAAAAGGAAATTTTTTAAAAGGGGGAGGGGGTTCAGGGTCGACAGTTCATCATTCTCGTATCATGATCGAATACACCGCCCAACATATTCTTTTGATATTGTCGATTTTCGGGAACAAAAAACAATAAAAAATTAATCATTGAATAGATTAATTATTGAATTAGCATTAATTATTAAAGTTATTTCTTAATAACAAATAATTAATTAAATTTTACGTCTATGTACATATTGTGACATCTCTCGCGTCCTTCTGCTAACATAACTCCTAAGTTCTTTGACGGCCACGATTTTTTGGGAAAACCCCCCTTTCCCAAACCCCAAAACCAAGAAGATTTCCCCGGGTCAAATATGTAAATGAGATATACTTTTAAAAAGGGTAGGGAAACTTTTATGATAATGAGCGGCAAGTTTAGAGATAACTTAGTGTGGAATCATTCTGATCACGAGTTAGATGTCTTTTAAAACCCCCCCAAAAAAAGAATTACGTTCATTATAAAGAAGTTTTGAAATTCGTGAAAAATTTAAATTATAGGTATTCTTTAATTGGTGAAGGAAGGAGAATTCCTTTCAAAAAGGTAATATTTTTAAGGGGAAATTAGACGAATCTGTTAATTTTTTTATAATTAAGATAAAAAGATCTGGTTGCGTGATCGAACTTGAATAAGGTTTAATTGGGGGTTTAAATCTCACTTTAAGAAAGTTGTTAATTAGAATTAAGTAATTTAAGTTTTCCCTTTAAAAGTTGTATTAAAAAACCCAATATGTCTATCATTTTGATAATCCCACACCTCTAGCTTACGCGGATCCGGAAAGACATAGTCATCACAGGATGGCTATGTCGCAATATAAACAATCGAAGAAAATAATCAAGGGCTTTGGGGGGGTCCGAACTGGAGGCCCCCCTTGTGTGCGCCACTGGCCTCAACTAAAATGTATGCGTGTTGAATAAACTTGTGAGACAATGTAAGTTATTTTTAAGCTTTCCTTGCCCTGTTAAAATAAATATATCTAAAATATTCCATGTATTACTTGCACTTAAACTAATACATAAAACACAATGCGTAATAGCATTTTTTTTAGTAAATAAGTTTTTGAAATAAACTTTTTTTTAGATCAGGGGTAGCCAACTCGCTTCCCGGGGACCGCATGTGGCCCGCCTCGAATGATTTTGCGGCCCGCGAGGCTCATTATAACTTTACAAAATTCGATATTACTTTGAACAGTATTTTTGTTTTTAGAAAAGTGCTTTCTTACAATATATCCTATAACTGTGTCGGTAATTAAAACCCGCGACCTATGGATTCGTAAGCACGTAACATGCCACTAGACAAAAGTGATCACTCCGATCCGGAGGCTGCTACTGGCTTATTTAGGTACCGCCACAGTACTCTCCCACCAGTGAGTCGGTGGATAAGCAAACGAACGAGATATTTGTTGTTTGACGAGTGTGTGTGAGTTGTTGTTGCGTCAAGTGACTCAGACGACATTGTTGCATCAAGTGAGTCTTTACGACTTTTTATTGCTCTTTTTGCGGGTAGATGGTGCCACGACAGATCAGAAGATTTGCATTTTTCTAGTCAGCCAAGGTCACGAATGTCGGAAGTTAGAACCCGTGACCTATGGATTCGTAAGCACGTAACATACCACTAGACAAAGGTGATCACTCCTGTCCGGAGGCTGTTACTGGCTTATTTAGATACTGCCAGAAATGTTTCTTTTTTATCACGTTGGCTCTGTTTTTATATATGCTCAGAAGTGAACAGTATTGCATTGCATCGACCCCCCTTCCCCCCGCAGCATCACGCTTTATTCCTGTAACTTGATCGAGCTACTTATTGCTACAGCTAGGCATATTTGATTATTGCATTATTAAATTGTCTATGTTTGTATACATGAGAAAGAATAAAAACAATAATTGTAATCCATTTCGTTTTAAATTTTCATTTCAATAAATGTTTGTAATGAGTCCAGTTCTAATACAAAGATATATATTTTTATATGCCGCCCGAGGGATTGTAATGTTTTTCCAAAGTGGCCCGCAAGGTTATTTAGGTTGGCCACTCCTGTTTTAGACGAAACTATCGACATATATTTCATCATTAAGGGACTCACACATTCTACATCCATTATAAACTTAAAAAGTTAAAAGTAAATTAATTTAGACCTACACAATTTATTTATTTATTTATTTTGTAAATTATTTGCTGTTGGATGCCAATCTTTGGAAGAGGGGGGGAGGGAGAATAAACAGAATTTACTGTGTACGTCAACGACTATTCAAACTAAAATCGAATGGCGGATTATTACGTCAATGGTTACTTTACAATGAAAATTGAAAAACTTATTGTTACGTCAACGGCTTCTAAATTTTGAATTTAGAGGATTGCCAATACGTCATCAGTCAAGAATTAAATTTGATTTTTGGTAATTCTACGCTTACAACTCCCCCGCATTAATAAATCATCTGTTGCCATTCGTGGTTTCCACGGGAATTCATCTAAATGACGCTTTTTTTTTTTTTTTTTCGTATCCAACATCTCGAAGAAAATGATGACGAAATTTCTCTTCCATTATGTTGTTCTACAAAGAACATGAAATTGGTCTTCTGTTTCAAGGTTGTCATACACAAAGCTAACTTGGACCAAACTAACAAGGTTTAACATATAATGGGCCGCAAAAAAAATCATAATTCGTAGAAACGTAAGTTTATTTCGAATAATACATTAAAATGAACATAAAAAAGAACAAGAAAAATTTAATGTTTACTTCCTGACACTTGACATCTCTTTTCTGTTGCTATCTTTTCTATTTCGGGAGAAATTTTGATATATTTTAATATATTATTGTTTGCCGATATATTGGTTGGGCCGCAAAAATGTTCGCTGTGGGCTGCGAGTTTGACATCCCTGGTCTACTTGATTATGTTTTATTTGCTGATCAATGGTGTATAATAATAGAAATCAATGTATAGTCAAATAATAATAGAAAAAAATAAAAAATGGAATGAAACGAAATATTTTTTCTTTTATAAATCTTTTTTCCCTCAAAAAATTAATATTTTTTTCTATGATAATTTTTTACCTCAAAAAATTAATATTTCTTTCTATCTCATAAATGTATCAATTACCTTCCTGCAGTTTTGTTTGGATGAAAAAGTTTCCAATACTTCACATCTTTTTCACAGACATTTTTGAAATGCTGCGATTATGAATTATTTCTCGGAATTTGATTGCAATATTTGGGGCTAGGGGAGATGTGTTGAGAAAAGAAATATATTTCTAAATAAGCTAATATAATAACTTCGGTTTATCTTATTTTTCAATGGTATTACCTAGGCATACTTGTAAAAGAAAAGTGACGCATGTCAATAAATATATTATATTCATTAAAAAAAATGAAAACTTTACACGAACTCAATTTTTCTCAAACTGTTGACTTATTCAAAATACTATTTTATATTCATTAATTTTATTCTCTCTTAATTGTAAAATAATGTATTATTTTATTTTCAATCTTTTTCCCCACCTTTCAGAGTAAACATCTTTACGAGCGAAACGTATGAGCAAAAGCATACTCGAAACAATGTTTTCAATCAATAAGAAAATTCTTGTTTGCCTCAAAACAACAACAACTTAGAGATGAATACATTTTGAGCATATTTTTATCATTTTTACAATAGTAGGTTTTAAATTTGAAAATTTATTGAGAATAATACATTTATACGAATTGTGCGTATCTGTGTGTGTGTGCTATACCACTTTCTTAAAATGAAAAATACACTTTGAAATAGAAAAATAATACTTTTTATTTAAAATAATGATAAAGAATTTGTAGCAACATACATTTGTTTAGCATTTTCTATCAACACATTCATATTCAACTTATTGATAAATATCTCACTCATGTAATTTACCATTTGGATGTTTCGATTAACAAAATCTGTGCAACCAGTTTATCCCAGTCCATGTTTAATATAGCTAAATCACCATATTCGGAAATTCTTTGTTCATTTGAATATGTCATACATTCATGACCTAGTTGATTTTCGTATCCTTCCAAACATCCGTAGCATATGAACAATGATGAAACATTCTCTTGGATATGGTTACATAAGAGTTCAACCATTGATGTAGTGAGAACTATTTCTGCGTCGATACAATCGAAGTCAGATTTTGGAAAAGGATTGTGTTTAGCCACTTCTTTCCTCAGAAGTTTCAGAAAAACACGCCCGAACATGATTGAAACAGTTTTCGACGTGATCTGCTATTGGATATCTTTTAATGCATTTCATTCCGTTTCTTTTAGCATGGAAACTGGAGTCAAAAATTTGCGAGAAAAGTCCTTTCGCTGGAAATAACGTTGCCATATGACTAAGTCACATTTTCGATAACAGTTCGGGAAAGTAGGAGACAGTCCTTGATAACAAATACTTTTCTATCATCAAAGTCTTGATCGATTGCAGCAAATTCTCTTACGAGGGCTAACCATACGGAAGGTGTTACAGTGATTCCATCTTTGGTAGGTAGGAGAGATCCATCCAGTGGCATCGAGCTTATATCGGCGCAAGTGAATTCGAACAACATATGCAAAATCAGAAATAACGGCGTAGTTGTGACCACCTAAATGGAAATGATTCTCAGGAACAGCATCTGGTTTAAACGAAGAAACTTTCCCGTTGTCTTTATCAAAACACACTCTTTTGGTTCGAGGATTGGAGGATGTACATTATGTAATGTACCTTTACACATCACGTAAAAATGTTTAAATATTAAACTTATAACTGAATATAAAATCAACCTGTGTCTGAGTAAACAAAGTAAATAACATTTAACATTAGAGAGTATTTATAGTATTTAAAAAATGGAAAATCTAACAACAGTCGACTGTGATAACCTGGTAACTTAAATAAAAACGATACACTAAGAAAAACACAAACACTGTAAAATAATATTTTCGATTTCAGATCCTTATGATAGAAAAAAAGACATCACTTACCAAATTCTTCGTTTATGAATCCCGGGATGAGCTTGACAAGTTCGATAAAATTCTAGCATAAATTGTCAAAAAGTCAAAGACACAACTACTGTTACTAATAAGAAAGCATAGACACAAAAAAGAGTGCGCTCGCAGTACCACTCAGGTTGAACTACAAAAGTAACTAGTTCGGTGGGGGTTGTTCGCAACACACACTACTAGTTAATATACAGTACTACACTCAAGTAAATCACAAAAAGCGATTGACGTCTCAATTTTTCTTAGCAAAGTCGGTTATTAATTCATCCAATTCAATTTTTCTTCTTCTTGTTGTTCAATACTTATCAAAAACAAATAGGGAGAGCCTTTCTTCTGACATCGTACAACTAGATAATTTTTTTTTAATTTTTTAAATTTAGAAAATGACCTTTCCGCCATTGCAGAAGTAACTGGAAGAGTCAAAAACAATAAAACTCCCAAAACATACATCTGGTAAACTTGGCGCAGCAAACTTATTTTGAATCATCAAAAATTACCTAAATCTTTTATCGAATTTGCTTAATTAAATTTTTATTTTAAAAAACGCTTTAGAATAATTTGTTTGAAATTCATAGATGGGTCGAGGCTATATACTTTTGAAGATTACGGCTTCATTATAAAGAGACTTTTGAAAAGTCCCATTTTTGGGAAAAAGAAAACTGAATGTTTTGTAAATCCCCATTCTACCCCAAAGCTTTTTTTAATTGAGTAGTAATAACATCAACTTTGGGCCCTTTAAAAAACATCCACCCAAACAATCTTTCTGTCTTGCGTTTTTCAACATTGAAACAAAAAACTGCCCTTTTTTCTTTCCTTTTTAAAACCCGGGGGTGATAATTTTTTTAAAAACCTTCTTTATATTAGAAAAATTTTACGAAGATTATCGATAGATTTTAAGCTAAAAACATGGTTTTGGCTTTTCCAAATCTTTTTTTGGGTGATTGAATGTTTTTGGTTAAAATTTTTGCTTTTTTTTGACTTTGGGAAAATTTATATAAAGAAAAAAAAAAAAACGAAATTTTTTTCCATGTGTTTTTATCGCTAAACTTCTTGTTTCCCTTGTTAGTGCGGTTAGTAAAATATTTGAAAGTAATTTTAAAATCGAAATAAAAGTAGGAATTATTTACGGGGTCAAACGGATGACCACCGTGGCTAATATTTAATAGTCAGCTAAATTTTCTTGTTTTTCTGCACAATTTTCAATCACTCCCCTTTAATGCTGATCCCAAAAATTTTAAATTTTTAAAAAAGTCATAAAAAATTCTCTTTCAAAACACGTTTTAATGCATCTTTTTCAAAATTTTGGTGTGTTGAACAGTGAACGTAATTTTTCTCTTAGTTGTTTTTCCAATTTAAATTTTTTAACCCCAACTTCCACCAAGTTGGCGCCCCATCATATCCGTCCTCGAACTTCGCCAAATTAATGTCGTGTATTTACAAAATTTAACCACCACTTTTCCCAAACTTTTTTCGCATTTTCCCCAATAAACCTAAGAACATTTTTAATTCTGATATTATCTGGCTCATTATTATCATAAACATCGTTTTAATACCTTTTTATAATTTTAATTGGTCTTTTTTTTCAATATTCTTTTTTGAATAAAAGAAAAAAAATTTCCCATATTTTTAACAATATTTTCTTTTATTCAACCATAATAGCCTTATTTTCAGCATTTTTCCAATTTTCCGTCGATTTCTTTTTTTTCTGTTAGTAATTTAGGTTTTGAAAAGAAAACCCACTAAAAAAAAAAGATTCTTTCTGCGGGGATTAAGCAAAAATTAAAATGTTTTTTTTTTGGGGTTTTTGGGTCTAAGATATCAATGCATCAAAATTTTGATTCTGAATGGGACAAAATTTTAAAATCCAAAAAATTTGGGTTTAAAAAAAGTAAGCAATTTTGTAAATTCTACGTTTGGGGTCAGTCTGCTTTTTGCCCTGGAGGGGGTGCTCCCAGAGTTTTTGGGATATGGCGGAACGGGTTAAATTTTTATGAAAAAAAAAGATTCTACCAAGTCGAGCTTAAAAAAATGATACACAGAAAGAAGAAAAAAAAAGTATTAAAAATAACAGTAAGCTTTGTTATTTTGACATACTTTAAACAACCATTGGTGGAAAAAAAACTATGCCTAGTCTTATATCACTACTATAATCAGATTCATAAGAAAACGCATTTTTCAATATGGTATATTTACGAAATCTACCCATATATTAATCATATCTATAAATGAAAACAATATTTCAATATTGTACTCTAAAGACACTAATTTGAAAATTATTTATGCTTTGTTTTTCTCTTTTGATTGTTTATACAATATCTCGCTACGAGAAAATAGAAGAGAAAATTTTTCCGATTTGCATGAAAAAGAAAAATAGTGTCCTTGAAAATAAAACCTCACCTGAATGTAAAGAACCTAGACTTTTAACTACTTTGGAACCCAAAACAAAAAATGTTCTCCATTATTCTAATTTAAAGCTGTATTTAAAATTAGGGTTAGTCTTGAAAAAAACTCATCGCGTTTTAAAATTTTTTCAATCTCCTTGACTTAAAAATTACATAGATTATAATACTAAATTAAGAACTAAAGCTGTAAATGACTTTCAGTAGGATTATTACAAACTAATGAATAATAGCATATTCGGGAAAACGATGGGAAATGTAAGAAGAGTAGATGTACGCGTTTATGCTCAACAGAAGAGCAGGCTCGAAAGTTAATAGCGAAATCAAATTTTAATCGACGCACAATATTTTCTGAAAACTTAATGGGCGTTCATCTAAAACAAAGAAAATCAAATTTTTGAAACCAATACAGGTAGGAATGGCAATTTTAGACATATCAAAAGTTCTTATGTATACTTTTCACTGAGTAAGTACATGAAGCATTGTTACGACTCGAAAGTAAGGTTCATGTATACAGACGCCGATTCTTTTATCTATAAAATAAAGACTGATGATAATAACTTATATGGCACTTCAGACTATGTCAAAAACATTTATAATTTATCTCTTGTTAACAAAAAAGTCATCGGGAAAATGAAGGATCAAAATAAGAGAAATATTATGACAGAATATGTAGAATTAAAATCGAAAAAGTATGCCTACAAAACAAACAATAAGATTGAAAAGAGGCTAAAAGGGATTAAAAACAAACTTTGAAAAACAAAATAACATCTGAGGACTACAAAACATGTCTTTTTAATCAAAAATTAAAATGTGCTGATATGAACTGCTATATGAACTTAATTAGGTCCAAACTTCATCATTATACTGAATTGAAATTTACAGTTGTTATTAAAATATAAAATAAGTATTTTTTATTTCTATTCAGTTAAGAAAAAAATAATTAAACTGAATGATTATTGCATTTAATAGTTATACAATTTATACTCTTTGGGAAAGGCTAAGGGTTTGTGTTTAAAACATGAACATAAATTTTCTTTGTTGCGAAATATATTTAAAATAGAACTTAGATTAACATACTTAGATAATTGGCATAAAAAAAATATTGATTTATTTTTAAAATGAAACTATTTCAACATAAATTAAGCTAACAAGCAATATAAATAAAATTAACTCAAATTCAGCATATAAAAAAACCCATTTTATTCAAATTTATAAAAACAAAATTTTTGAAAATCCTGTGGAAATTTTATAAAAATTGTCTAAACTCATTAAAGTTATTTTTTTACATTGTATGAAATTATAAAAATATAATTTATCTTTAAACATACTTAGATAATTTGCATAAAAAAAATATACTCTTTTTTTATTTTAAAAATGAAACTATTTCAATATAAATTAAACTAACAAACAATAAAAATAAAACTATCTCAAATTAAGCATATAAAAAAATATTCATATTTATAGAAACAAAATTTTTAAAACAAAATCCTGTGGAAAATTAATATAAAAATATCTTTAAACATATAAAGTTTTTTTTTCTTACATTTGATGAAATGCTATTAAAAATAAATTATGTTTAAAACATTCTTAGATAATTTGTTTTAAATAATAAAAAATACTCTTTTATATTTTAAAAATGAAATCTGTTTCAACATAAATTAAACTAACAAACAATAAAAATAATATTAACTCAAATTAAGCATATAAAAAAAATATTCATATTTATAGAAACAAAATTTTTGGAACAAAATACTCTGTGAAACTTATAAAATCTTTATACAATATTTTTTAAACAGGTTCTTCATAATATTCAAAACCATCAGGTGGACATAATATGTCTTTTACTTCTTAAAATAATATCTAAGCGAAGATTTTCAAAAAATTCTTGTTACATAATTTACAAGTTTTAACAATATAAGTGTTTATTTTCAAAAATGATTATTTCAAGAAAATGATTTAAAAAATTGTCGCCATCCTCTCTAAGCAATAGGACCAAGACCGGAGTCCACGACTTAGCACCATGATCATGACTTAGTGACCATGATCACTCGATCACCACGGTCATGGCATAATCAATGTGCCTTGCTAAAAAATCTGTTTGTGCCTTGATATAAAAATATGGCTTATATATAAATTATGATAAATGAAAGGTTTTAGAACAGTATAAAAACAATAACAAGCAATATAAAAAAAAATTTCTTTTAGTCAATTACTACTCAGTTAGAAAAACGTACTGGCGCCATCTATTGCAGCCAATTGTAACTTCGACAGAAATAACGCAGAATAAATTTAAAATTAAAAAATAAAATTAAGTTAATGTATTAATATTTATAAAATCTGTATTGACATCAAGTGTCATCCATTACAAGTTTAAAAATTATTTGAACTTGAGTGGATTAATAGAAAGTGTTTTATGAACGATTGAAAATTTGAACAAGATATATATATATACAGGGAGAGAGTGAACTAATAGTAGAAATTGAAAAAGAAAATCAAAGAGTCGCCGAAAACAGACACTGCACATTGGGGCTACATGTGATGTCAAGAGACTATTAGAACTTTCAGACACTGTCTAAGGTTGTGCCAAAAAAAAATAGTACGATCGAGGAGAGGAAATTTGAAAATATCTGTTACCCTTTTATCAACAAGAAAAAAGCCGCACACCGTTTGTTTCGAAACCTCGGAAAACATTGAAAAAATTTTTAATTCCAAGTGTAAAAAAAAATACTTAAATGGGTTCTTTTTTTTCACAAATTAAATAAAACAAGTATTAAATAGGATTATAATAATCTTTTTATCATACCTTAGATAAGGAAGAATTTTATTTTATTTTCATTTAATGTTTGATAATTCTTTGACAGAATGCATAGGTCATCGAAAGTTAACCACATAGAAATAAAGCCGGGGTAGCTGAGTGGTTTCGGCATTGAATCATAACTGGTAATGTTTAAGTCGAGTCATGCGTTTAAATTACAATTCGTTTCCAGTGTAGACCTGGTGTGTACAGATAGCAGAAAATCCCCACATTGTGACGAGGCATGGTTGTGAAGAAAAGGGTGCCAGCTCAGATGTCGACTTCGTCGTCTGAACCATGGTTAAAATTTAAGAGCTGGTATAAAGCTGTTAAATTACAAATCGTTTCAGTGTCAAGGTCGTAGTCTTAATCAAGAGACTTCATCCGGGCGAAATGAAGTCTCTGATGGCTAGACGCGACTTCGACTTGCATGCCTGGTAAAATTAACTAGCTAACACGTGCGAACCTTGAATCGGTCACAAAAAGGCAGATGGAAGAACGTTGAGTAAGCAGACAAGTAAATATAGAAATGAACACAATTAAAGTAAAAACTATTAGTAAATCTTCAAATGAATTTTTTGTAATGGGCAAAATATTTATGACGGTCACGTGTTCTCCATTGAATTCAAAACCGACGTTAGATTTCTACTTGTTTTACTAGTAAAGCTTAGAAGCAAGTAAGTCGGATGTAGAAGCTCTTTTTATTTTATATTTATTTCAATACAACAGTTTCAATGAGCTTAATTCAAGGCGGTCGCATGATAAATGCCATCGCGTGTTCTCCAATGTATTCAAAACTGACTTAAGACCTGTTCTTGTTTTTACTTGTAAAATTCAGATAAATTTCAAATCTAATAGTTGGGTAAAGATGATAAAAAATATTAAGATTCTTCAAAAAGTCTTTCAAAACTAAAAAAAAAAATAAATAAATTATTATGTTATAATTGTACTTTTAAATCAAATGCATTTTGTTTACTTATGTACGTACCTATGACTAAATTCATGACAGTCACATGATAAAGATAAACACGTGTGCTACATTGGATTCCAAACTGGCATTAACTAACTTGTAATTTTTATTCTATTCGTAAAACTTACATAAAGATTTCATAATTGGGTAGAGATGTTCAACTGTTATAAAAAACTCTTCAACAAAAAATTTAAAATTTAGAAAAAAAAAATCTTATTTTATATACAGTGGACCACAGAAGTGTTCGTACACTTGCAATTTTTTATAAAATTTAATGTTTTCGACTAATAAAAATTAATATATCGGAATTGTAATTTTTATGTGATATCCGTATCTTGTGTTCTCAATGTGGAATGACATAATCAATTTTTAAAAATAGTATAACTATTATTTTTAAAAATTGATGATCAAAAAGCTACTAAAAATTACGTCTTCGTACACTTAATAAAAAATCTAAACATAGCTTTAAATATTGTATTTCTTTCTTAATTTAGTACTTATTAGGATATACACTGTGCTGGCCACCGTAAATGCAACACCAAGAAAGACGAGATAGCACAACAAAATTTATTTTGCAGTTTATGTTGACCAAGTATCAAATGATTAAATTTATAGACTTCTGTGAAGTGTGGTTCCTGCCAGAATCAGTAGCCAGAGTAGCCGCCATTGTTGGAGATCACCGCTGCCACACGCCTCGGCATTGATTCAAAGAGACTTGGATGTGATCTTGGGGTACAGCAGACCAAGAAGCTTCCACACGTTGCCAAAGTTGATCTGGTGTGGCAGCTGGGGGTGTAATCTGGGTCAATCGTTGAGCAACCATGGACCACATGTTTTCTATCAGTGAAAGATCCGGAGAGCGAGCCGGCCAGGGAAGCAATTCAATATTGTGATTGACGAAGAACCTGTGGACAATGCGTGCCACGTGTGGTCGCGCATTATCCTGTTGAAATATGGCTGTAGTCAAGTCCTGAAGGTAAGGAAGAACAACTGGCTCCAACACCTCGGAGATGTAGCGCTGGCAGTTTAAAGTACCGGCAATGTGTACTAGAGGAGTGATATCCAATACCGCCACATACCATAATACCCGGTGCAGAACCAGTGTGGCAGTGCATAACCCAGCTGTTCAGCATCCTCTCTCACGGTGTCCCCAGACTCGAATCCGACCATCGTGGTGTTGCGAGACAGAGCGTGACTCGTCAGTAAGACAACTTCATTCCATTCTGCCGCCCACATCCTTCTTTCATCATCGCACCATTGGCGGCGGAGACGTCTGTGGTTCTGCGTCAGGGTAAACCAAGCAATGGACGTCTTGCGGACAGACCACTCTGCTGTAAACGGCGTCGAATGGTACGCGCAGACTCTGAATGGTGCGTTACAGACTCAATGTGCTGTGCTATGGTTCATGATGTGACTGAGTGATCCGTCACTGCCATGCGCACAATTTGCTTGTCATCACGTGAAGTGGTGCACTGAGGTGGATGCGATCGACCACGTCGGTGCGTCGTACCCTCCTGCATCCAACGGTCACATACCCGCATTACAGTTGTTTGATTTCGTCCAACACGACTACCGATTTCCCTGAAAGATAATCCACGATCTCGGTAGGCCACTATCCTTCCTCTGTCCAACTCGGATACTTGATTAAAAGCTAATCGCTGTTTTCTACGAGACATAACTGATCATTTTTTGAAAAAACCACAAGAAAAACACAATTGCCGAACTAAATCTCCAAGCCTTAAATAGCGCTTTGAGGTGGCGGCACAACAGACGCGCGTGATGTGTGTCTGTGGTGAAATTCTAATCATTTGCATATCTCACCTCCGCTAATGCATGTTGTAAATTTCATGTTATTTGCATGCTTCCTTCAGGGTATTGCATTTACTGTGGCGAACAGTGTATTTTAGTGTCTACAACAACTTTTAAATATCTTGGTATAGATTTAATCAGTTTTTTGTAATTTCTGCATCGATTTTCCTCCATGCTTCTGTGAATATTGTTTTTACTTCACATTATGCTTTTATATGTCATGGTTTTTTCTTAAATCAAATTCTCCTCCAATATGTTCTACAGGGCTAAATAAAGTGACTGAGGAGGTGTTTTCAGAATTTGGGGACAGTTAAGACACCAGTGGCCTACATTGAGAGTAGTGCGTTTGGCGTCATTATCCTGTTAAAAAAATGAAGTCGTCTCCACTATACAAATTTTGGGTGGATAATTTAAGGTTTATCTTTAAAATAAATAGAGCTCGTGATTCACAATATTATCAAAAAATACCTAATCCTGAAGCCGATTTACACCCTCACGCAAGAACATCTCCACCATCATGCTGAAGCATGGAGGTGGAAGGATTCTTGTTCCAGATAAATTCATGAGATTAAATGCCTCATTTTTTCATTTACAAACTATTATACACCCATTAGAATAAAAAAATGTTGAACTTTCTGTCCTCCCAATCAATTTGCTGTCAATGTTGAATTTTCTGAAACTTAATCCCAAGGATGTAGTTGGATCAGTGAACCATGGAGGTGGAAGTGTTCTTACGTGGGGTTGTAAATCGGTTTCTGAATTAGGTAATTTGGTATTTTTTGATAATATTGTGAATTATGAGCTCTATTTAAATATTTTAAAGATAAACCTTAAATTATCCACCCAAAATTTGTATAGTGGAGACGACTTCATTTTTTAACAGGATAATGACGCCAAGCGCACTGCTCTCAATGTAGACTGCTGGTGTCCCTATAACTGTACCCAAATTCTGAAAACACCTCCTGAATCACTTTATTTAGCCCTATAGAATATATTGGGTGAGAATTAATTTAGAAAGAAACACATAGACATATAAACGCATAATGTGAAGTAAAAACAATAATCACAGAAGCATGGAGGAAAATCGATGCAGAAATTACAAAAAACTGATTAAATATATACCAAGACGTTCAAAAATTGTTGTAGACACTAAAAGATATCCTATTAAGTGCTAAATTAAGAAAGAAATACAATATCTAAAGCTATGTTTAGATTTTTGTGTTAAGTGTATGAATACTTTTGTGGCGTAATTTTTTAGTAGCTTTTTGATTAGTAATTTTTAAAAATAATAGTTATACTATTTTTGAAAAATGGATTACTTCATTTCATTTAGAACAAATTGTGGATATTATAAAAAAATTACAATTTCGAAATATTAATTTTTATTATTCGAAAACATAACATTTTATAAAAAAATGCAAGTGTACAAATATTTTTGTGGTTCTATGTATGTATTTTTAAATAAAGTGACAAAAATATTACTTTTTTTTTTAAAAAAAAGTTTCTTTAAAAAACGTAATTTGGCAATAACGAAATGTATGATCTGATGAGCTAAAAATATATGATTACATTTAACGTGACTATGACGTCACGTGAGTTTTTGAACCGATTGGCTAGAAACACAGGGCTGCCGTTATCATGTGACTAAAATCACGTCATATGAATTTAGTCCATTGTTGACTTGTTTTGTACTTTTGAAAAAATTTCTTCCAAAAGCACAAGTTGGCAACATCCAAGCGCATGAATAGATTAGCTAGAAATACTATCATGTAACTATGATGTCGTATGAATTTATGAACTGATTAGCTCAAAACAGATGATTGCATTTATGATGTGACTATGACGTCACATGAATTTAGTTGATTTATCAACTTTTAATTGGTAAGGACGTAACCACGGGAAATAAATGATTACCCGCAAAAATTATTCTTTGCCTATTTTATTTATTAAATGTATATTTTCTTAAAACGTAAATAATTTTTAAAGAATTATTCGAGTTATTGATTGTTTTATTGAGTTTTTTTTCAAATTTGTGTATTTTTAAAGTCATTGTAGCACTATTCCTTTTAATATTTGTTTAGCGAAAGTGAATTGCCTCGATTAAAACGTGTTCGATTTGCGTGATTAATAGAGATATTTTTGTGAAATCGTTAGTATTATACTTATAACGATATTGTGAGGCTTTTCAACCGAAATTTCGCGATGAATTTGAGCAATGTTCGAATATGCGTACCTTGTAACAATACGTAGTGATGTTCGTGATTTACCGAATACCCTATTCGAAATCTTTGTGATTCTTTTCTTTTTGAAACAAACCTACATTTCTAACACAAAATCGATTTTTTTATGGCTCACATAAATTTAATATCACGTTTTTTTCGCCTACGTTTTCCTTTAAACTTCAAATGTCTGTTTGATAAACACACAATCTAAAGGGAAAAAAAAGAAAATACAGCGGTATGTCTATCTTACATTTTGCAAACAATCTACGAAGACAGGTATTTTCAATATTCCGAACATTTAAATATTTGCAAGAAAATATTTGAGTAACAAATGCATCTAAGAGGATTTTTTTTCTTCTGGCATGGATTTACTTTTAAATTGATCGTTCGTTTTGTGTTTTTAAATCATAGGTTCCCAAAGTGTTCTTAGTGATCCCTGGGGATTTTTGTACGATGGCGTAACGGAGAATATTAGCCCCCTGCAAAGTCAGGCTTTAGGCCCCAAGCCCTAATACGTACTAAACGTCAATCAGGCTTTGGGCCTTCCCTCCCGTGTAATGCGGGGGTGTACATTACGCCCCTATCCTTGTGACTGCTGAGGGAGTTTGTGGAAAATTAAAATTAATTTGGGGGTGCGTGGACATTTTTAAGGGGCTCGCGAAATATTTGTTAAAAAGCTAAATTTTTGCAATCCTTTTTCATTATTATGAAAGTTAAAATAAATTACTAATGATTTTACGTGTTAAAAAATTTACAGTAAAAATTAAAAATTTTATAATCTGTTACATGCAATAACTTGTCTAAAATATGGCAGAGCATAAAAAGCCGTTCATTTTATCCTGGGACGTCTTAAGGCATGAGCCAACTAAACCCAGGCCCAGGGCCTCGGTTACCATGGGGGCCTCGTCTCTTTCTTGACTCAATCGTAATAAGATCACGATTCAAATAATTTCAATGGTCAAATGTTAATTCCGGTTGTATTCTCCGAAAAACTGGGAATTTCGGACGATATGTCAACTAGCTGCATGTGATGACCGTCTTCCATGCATAGGCCTAGGCCTATCACCTTACACCATCATTACTGATTCAGTCAAAAGGCGGAAGTCGATCCAGCCGGTTTGTGTGATTGTAAGTCATGCACATTTATTTGTTTCGGGTTATTGTTTGTACGAGTTTTTGACAACGTATGCTGTATACTGTCTACCTTTAAGGTTCATAGATGGGGTCTACATTTGTGTAGGGGCCCAGGGCCTCAAGAAGTCTTAAGACGTCCCTGATCTTATCAACAGTTAAGTTTTGTTTTGTGGACGATCCCGATATGCGAAGTGAATACAACAAATTTTTCTTAGTTTTGTTTTGAAAAAAAGTATTATTATATGTATTTTTTTTATTACAAAGATAACCATCTTATTGAAAATGAAATATTTCTATATATATTTTAATTCACAAAAGTTATAATTTAAATAAATACTACTTCACATATATCATAATGTTTTATTTGTATTTTATTTTTACGCTACGCATTTACCATTCAGGATATCAAAGTTAAATTCATAATTTTTCTGTTTTTTTTATGCATTGATATAGAGTTACTTCATTTGGGGATTCAAGATCAAGTTTTTGGTATAAAAAAGGGATCCATGGGTGCAGTAAGTTTGGAAACCACTGTTATAAACCATTTAGCCAACAATACTTCCTAATAAAAAATTCTTATGTTCTTATTTCTTAACTCACAGTTTTAACCAGCAACCGTGTGAAAATTTAATCGAGAATTTTTGTCATACTAAAAAAGTAATCCCCATTCTTATGGTTCTTTAACATCCATATTTTCACCTTGATGACAAGATAATATCTGATTGTTCAAAGTTAGATACTGTGGTGGGGTTGATGCGTTCTTTTATACAATGATAAGTTCATCCCTTGTATTGGGATGAATATTGTTCAATTTATTGAATTATTCCTGAAATGAATCGTTCCGTTCGTATACTGGGGGAAAGGAGTTGGAAGCGCGGCAACGCGGAGAAAGGTTGTGATACGTAGTACGATTCAAAAGTTCTCGAACTGAGTCTATTACTTATTGCCAGTTAAGTTGCTGAAACACATCCTACTTCGAAATAAGACCCTTGAGCAACAACACACTTTTGCCATCGCTTGTAAAAATCATCGAAATATTTCTGAAATCCCTTTTTAGCCATGTCCTTTAATTCAGCCTGCGATGCACTTTTCAACTTCGTCTGCAGATTGAAATCGACGACCCTGTTAGTGACGTGGCATTTCAAGAAATATTCTGAAGTTTCAGGAGGCAGAAATTAGGGGAGTAAGAAGGATACGTCAAAATAGCTGTTTCATTTCCACCTCGTCTTTGTTTGAAACATGTTCTTACGTACCACTGCAGAAAATTCTTCAATGTTTTCAGCGGTGTGGGAAGTCTGTGGACGTCCAGAGCGTTCGTCGTGTTTGACACTTTCCCTGCCCCCTCTGAAGCGTCGATGCCTCTCAAAATCTTGCGTTCGCGATAATGTATCATTGCCTTAAACATGTTTCTACACTTCGTAAATCTCCGTATCACTCTTTTCCAAGCCAACACAAAATTTGATATTCATTCTCTGCTCAACAAACGCAATTTCTTTCAATCGCCGGTTACTAAATGCATCCACTTACAAAATACGACGCCGTAGCGAGTCAACAACCCTGTGATTTGGGACAAACGTTTTTAGAAAAGGGGAAGAATGTATTGGCACAGAAATGTTATCGTAGTCGCTATACTGCAAAAAGTTTTCACATTACATGTGCAATCCGGGAACTTTTGAATCCTACCTCGTTTAACTCTTTCCCTTGAAGTCAATGATGACGTAGTTTCATCGAGCGTATAATGAGAGACGGGAAAACTATTTGGGGAATTCATTACACACACACACACGGATAGAATTTACATGTGTGTAAATTATTTTGCGGTAGAACTTTACTTATTAATTTTAGAAAATAAATATTACGCACAACAATGTTTTCGCATAATATTTTAAATATACTATCATTAAAAAAAAATGTTTTGAATTAAGTTTTAGTTCAGTGTAACCACACAAAAAAATCTTTGGGTAATTACTTTTATTTTAATACAGCAGTCGGAGATATGCATATCGTCGGCCTAATTATCAGAAAGCGTAAATCCACAAAGGAACTAATTTGATGTAAGAGTACAACGCATCAAGCCTATTTGGTGCGATTCCTTAGTCGCGTCAAGTAGCGGTTGTTGTCGAGATACATGGAATTCAAGATGGCAGCATAGCGGTAACAAATCGTCAGGAAAATAATTGTAAAGAATTGTTTTGAAATATATTTCAAATGAAGAAGAATATCGGAATAGATTAAAAGTAACCAATATCAATCAATATAATGAATATCAATGTAATATAATAAAAATTATATAATAATAATAATAATATTTTGTAATATATTATTATTATATAATATAATTTAATAGTAATTATATAAAATATGATTATATTCATATAATTTTTATATAGCAATACTTATATAATAATATTTATTATAAATAGCATAATAATAATTATAAATAAATAACATTTGTAATAGTTAAAAGAAAGTAAAATAAAAAAATCATTATTATAAATAAATAATATAAAAAAAACAATTATTATATTGTATTACATTGTAAATAAAATATTACGTAATATGTATTAAAATTAATGATGAATATCAAATAATAAGTCATGATTACTTGCAATATTCCAAAAACTGCGAGTTCCTTCAATAAATTTCATCGATCAAGGAACGTTCAAAAAAACATTATTAAAAAGTAAAATAAAGTGGAAATGTGGAATTAAAAGCACAGCGCACTCATTCTTTCAAAAAAATGTCCTGGTACTCACCGATGATATTAGAAATAACCATATTCGAAAATATCACAAAAAATACAATAAAAGACTGAAATAGTATCTTGCAGAACATATACAATGGAAATGTGGTTAAATTTTTAAGGAAATCGAATTAAAATCGCCTGAAATTAATACGGTTATCGCGGAAAACAAACCAATAAAAATCAACTCTAATCTACGTTATCCCCTTGGCTACCACATTACCACACGATTAAAAATATGGTAACCACACATATTGTAATGTTATCGCCCATCTTGGCGAACATAAACAATTTGGCGCGTAGCACTCCGATATAAAATTAGACCCCAGGAGTTAATGCATTCTGATTACTAGGCCGACGATATATATCTTGAGACTGATGAAAAACTTCCAAATCGATCGATATCCATCTAATCTTTAGATCGGAAGCTCACGAATGACGTGCTTTCACACACGTCACAAATACTTCTGATAATGCTTCTGCTCAATTGT
Organism: Trichonephila inaurata madagascariensis; assembly: GCA_019973955.1. Lineage (NCBI taxonomy): Eukaryota > Metazoa > Arthropoda > Arachnida > Araneae > Nephilidae > Trichonephila > Trichonephila inaurata. The sequence continues at coordinate 110,699 of BMAV01006395.1, forward strand.
ATTATCTAATAAGCAAGCTGTCTAAAATGTATTGTTCGTTTAGTGCAATTTTTACACACTTTGCTTAAAAACTGTGTGTGTATGTTGCGTATGCTATTGAATTCTACTTGTTTCTTAAGCTTAGTGTGTTAATAATTACGAATTATTTAAGGTAAGAAAAAATCTTATATTTTAGGGTATTTTTTTTCTCAGCTTGTATAATCTATATATTTTTCATTTTTTAAGGATTTTTTGTGTAGCTTTTATGATAAAGTTTATGATTGAAAAAAACAATTTTGCCGCATGAAATGTAATTGTACAAATATTATAATGTGTTAACGACTTTCGGTGAGCATGAGTCATTTTTTGAAGTACTCTTGCTTCTTTTGTGATAAGATAAACTGTCGTCAGGAAAACTGATACCTAAACGATGATTTTACATCATAAATTTCTAGCGTCTTGAATGGAACAACTCATCAAGTAATACGTCTTAGCTTTCTTTCTTTAACTAGAAATCATAATAAGTATAAATAGCATATTAAGTATATTTTGCTTACAAATTGGCTAAGAAATGTCGTAAATGTAGTTTTGTATCCTTTTTCTTTTCCCCAAAAAATTTATACAGTCAAACCTCCATATAACGAACCTCTATTTTACGAATTTCTCTATTTTGCGAATTTTTCCTGGAACCAAGAACGTTTTACAATTTTCTTCGTAAAATAACCTTCAAATAGCGAAATGCATTTTCTATTTAACGGACTTTTTCTCTTGTAATTCGATTTTTTTCTGTCTATTTTTAAAATATTTCAGAACATTTTTCAAATAATCCTATCTTTTAACACACTTTACGGTGATTAATGGCCTTGAACTGGTTTTACCAGGTGCCTAACTCACTTAGAGCAAAGAAATTACCGTAATTTTTCAATCAAAACACTCAAGTAAAGTTAACAGAATTTATCAATAATTAAATTTAAGGGCGCATGTAATAATGTATTCTTAAAATTACTGGCTATAAAATAATGTATGTTTAAAATTACTTGTAGGCTTAAAAATAGAAAATGTCTTTAAAAAATTCATTAATTTTAATATAAATTACAGTCGAACCTCTATATAACGAACCTCTATATTGCGAATTTTTCTATATAGCGAACTTTTTCCTGGAACCTTGTGCATTTCACGATTTTCTTCATAAAATAACCTCTCTATAGCGAAGTGCATTTTCTATATAACGAACTTTTTCTTTTGTGATTTAATTTTTGTTCTCCCTTTTTTTTAAAGCATTTCTGAAAAAATTTCAAGTTATTCTCTCTTTGACACATTTTATGGTGGTCATAAATCTTGAACATGTTTTATTAGATCCTAATTCACCGAGAGCAATAGAGTTCTGGATGTTTCATCAAGAAGTGCAACCTGTAACCCCCATTGCCCAGTTTACTAGAAACATCTTCGATATCCTCTTTCACCCTCAGTGGAGTTGTCCCGTGTCCATGTGTTCTAGTTATAAACTAATGTGTGTTTAATATTACTTGTATATTTTAAATTATAAAATGTCCTTAAATTTGTTTAGTTTTAGTATAAAATTATTTTCTTAATATTGAAGATATAGTGACTTCTTCGACATTCTTTTTATTGTTTTCCTTAGCAGTTTTTCTTTCTTTCTTTTTTGATGGGTACGATACATAAAATAACTATATATTAATTTTAAAAAAAAGGTCTGAATAATTACTTTTCTTTAACATATAGTTTATGTGAATTTAAAATTTGTTTTATGTAGTTTATAAAGTATATTAAAAGATGAACCTTTATATAACGAATTTTCCATATAACGAACTTTTTTCCAGGATTTAGCGACTTCGTTATATAGAGGTATGCCTGTATTTTTTAAGGTTGAATATACCGTGTGTTTCTGGGCAATGTTTTTTCTTCTTGTTTTCTTTGCAGGTTTATTTTTGACGAGTAAGATATATAAAATGAATACATATTAATCTTCAAAAAAGTGTGAATAATTACTTTTTTAAATAGTATGTAGTGTTTATGAATGTAAAATTTGTTTTATATGGTCTCTTAAGTTTATTAATCTCTATTTTACTAGTTTTCCATATAACGAGCTTTTTTCCGAGATTTAGCGACTTCGTTAAGTACAGGTCCGACTGTACAAATTAATTAAATTGATTAAAAAGTTTACAAAATAATAATGTAAGTAGTAATTATTTTCTTTGTCTCTTATTATTTCTAATGCAGTGACGTATACATACCTCTCTTACGGGTTGGGGGGTTACATTCTAAAAAACACATGGACGAAAACGGTGGGTGTATTGTCTATGGTAAAAATAAAAAAAAATTATTGGTCAAAGGGTAGGAGGTTGAACCCCAGTCCTCTTTGTGTATGCTATTGCTCTAATAGGCATACACAATAATAATTCGTTCCGGAATTATTATTACCTTCGTAATAATAATTCATTCTAGAATCGTAGCTTCAGCCTAAGGTTCTGTATCGTACCTTCAATAAGTTTAGTGCAATAGGAAGGTAGATTTTTACCTTCCAACTTGAATCTCTTTGTTTAAAACAAATGTCAGAATTTAAAAATGTTTCATTTGTTCAAAACGACCAGACAAACTTCTTGAATGACATGTTGTCGTTACTCCGTTATATATAGCAGTAAATAAATTATTAAGAAGATTAATAAATCCTAAAACATCTTAAGATCAAACCGAAAGAACCAAGAACATGGAACCATTACAAACCAACAAATAGAAATTTAGCTAGAGTGGAAAAAACTATTATGATTTCCCGAGCTGTCACTGGTTTAGGACAGTGAAACAGGGTTAAACATTTTTTTGTAAATCTTAACCTTCCCTACAAAAATTTACAAAAAGCACAGAGATAAAAAAAGGCAAAGGCCTAAAACCCACATGGGAGAATATAACAGCAATAGAATAGAATTGGAATATATATATAAGAATTTTATTAACAGTTTTTCCCCCTTTAAATAACATATTTCTTTCGAAATCAGCTTTGGTAAATATTTCCATGAAATTCGCTGCACTATAAAGTGTTAAGCTGTACCTTAAAAATGCTGTTTGAAAATAAATTTCCCTTACACTTTCACGTAAACTTTTAATAATGTAAATTTTGTATAATGAATGTGTTCCTTGTTTTCAGCGACACGATGTCTGAAGACCGGAGTGATTCCGTTGCCAGTTCCGGCGTAGCAGTGCACAGACCTTTTTCCACTTTCCAGAGAATTTTCTTCTGGAAAAACCGGAAACGTCCGCCAGAAAAGGCAGTGCGAGTAGTGCTTAACAATGCGACTTTGCCTGAAAATGTACCTGGGAAACATCATCCCCATCGTGGCTACGCCTGCAATCGGATACGCACGACGAAGTATACCTTGTTGTCGTTTATACCGAAGAATCTTTTCGAACAGTTCCATCGTATAGCCAATTTATACTTCATTGGCATTGTGCTTCTTAACTGGGTGCCAAAGATCAATGCTTTTGGCAAGGAAATTGCGATTATTCCAGTGATGTTTGTGCTTGGTGTGACTGCCATCAAAGATTGGTTCGAAGATTTTAGAAGATATAAATCAGATAAAAGGATAAACAATTTGACTTGTCGAGTCTACAACCGGTAAGTCTACCTTTTCAATCTTTTACAGCAAGAAAAAGTTAGAATGATCTCATAAAAAAAACGGTTGTTTGAAATTTGGAGGAAGTAAATATGTTGCGAAAAATTCGGTACTAGGTATTATCGCAACCTATTGGTGACATTGTACGAAACGAAGCCCATAACTGCCAATTCAGTACATATGACACAAGCGAAATTAGGGTTGCCAACTAGGCGAGTTATCTTATACGTTGGCGATTGTTGCGATAATACATAAGCACTGAAAATTCTTGGAACTATTTCATAAGTATCAGTTTTTTCGAACCAACAAAAATTTAATATCCTGCTAAATTTTTGTTTTATAAAGAAAATTGTCTTCATATCATTAATCTTTTAGGAAAATTAAGCAAATGTTTTGTGTACATCTCATTCGAATTAAAACGCAAAAAAAAATAGAGATCTATACACGTATTGTATTTTTAAAGTTTTCATATTCATAACGTTGATTCACTGAAAGCGAGCGCAATTTAGAAATCCGTGCAAACGATAATAATTTTTATCTTTCCAAAAATAACAAAATAATCGTTTTACTAAACAAATAAAATCTTCGACATGTGTCTCGAAGTTTTCTGTCAATGTTTTTTAAGTCAATATAAACTTCTTAATTAAAAAATCCTTTTTTGTGAAAACAATGAAGTTTAAAGGTAATGGAAAATGTTGAAATTCATTTTGTTAAAACATCACGATTTAAATGATTTTCAGAAAAATCATTCATTATTTTTTTTTTACCTTTTGTTTCACATCATATTTCATTGAATGATAAATAATAAGAAAATGAATTTGTATGTATTTATAAAGCGTGAATAGATACTGTTTTTGTTATATTAATTTGATAGTTAGTTTTTTTGAAAAAGTGCTTCGTGATAAGTTATATCAATTTTTGTCTATCATAACCTTGAAATGCGACTGTGTGCAATCTTATTTTGAAACTTATTCATGAGTAAAAACAGAGTTAATTTAATACTTTAGGAAACTTACACTGTTATTCACGTTAATCTTTTTACACTTGAAATAGTTATTTAGAAAAGTTATTATGACTTACCCTCTGGTAAAAATTCTTCTTGGTAATTCACTATTGGCCATCAAAATTGCAACACCATGAAGGAAAGAAAATACATACATATATATATATATATTTACTCTACGTAAACAGTATGGCATGAAGACAAAATTATTGAATTTACGAGCAGTTTTGGGGCTTAGAGGGGTGTGAAACTAGTAGAAACAGCTGCCATCCCTGGCCATCAGAATACTGCACGCAAAACTTATAATGTTTTTGGAAAAAAAAATGTAAACCCTTTTCGCTTTGTTGTTCGGCGCACCAGTCGGGTTTTTCTATGCTGGGTTCTGGGGGAACCAAAAATATCCCCTGTTTTAGTCCCCGGCTGCAAACGTAAGCCCCCAGACCAAATGACGTGGCAAACATGCCTTTTTTTACCAACCGGAAGGGTTTCGGTTTTGGAAAGCCCTCCTCAAAAAGCCGTCCCTGGCTGAAATCCTGGGGCCTTCGTAGCCTCTAGAACCCTTGTTCCTTTTATAATGGGTTTTTCGCCTCGAAGGGCGATATACGGCGAAATCCCAAACCCAAATGGCAACTTATGCCTGTTCGAATTCCCGCCTTTTGGTGCGTTCTTCTTTTTGAGGATCCCAACATTGGGGTAAACTCCGGCTTTATAAACCGTTTCCCGAATGAGAAATACACCACACAACTATTTTTTATGCAGTGCTTCAGATGCCGTGTCGTCCTCCTGCGTCGTCTAAATACGCTGAAACATTTATCATTTGCATATTCCAACCCCTCTTCTTTGTTTCATGTGATTTTGATGTTTGTCAGATCATATTCCGTCCTAATGTTGCAAATTTAATAACCTGCAGTGCATTTAAAAATAATAACCGCACGAATAATTTTTTTAATATTTGAAATATGAGTGTAAACGATAATTTTTAAGAGTTGTGATGTTGTGTAGTTTTTGTCTATAAAATAAAGTGGAGTCTTAAGATTGGATTCAAATTTTTCAAAAGAAAATGCTTTTGTTTTCATCACTGTCAAGATCACCATTATACATTGCCCTCTTCTCTATGAATGGAAAATCTCTAAAATTTTGGAAGGGGCTACAATCGAGGTCAGCCCTATAAAATGCCGATGGAATTCAAACCTCTTATTAACTTTGGTGCTATATTTTAATATATTTTTTCGGCGGAATTTTGAAAATAGCATTGAAACGTATCAATTTCGGTTTTTTATTATTTTATTTTTAAATCCCCATCCGAAATCTATCGGTTTCGACGGGTGTTTAAAAAGCCCCAGTGTACGTCCTTACACCAAAAGAATTTTGATTCTTTTTTTAATGTCTTTTCAGAAAAAAAAAAAAGAAAAAATATATATTAATTATTTAAGTTCATTGAACTTTTTAATTACACAATCAAGGAGAATTTTCATGTTTTGGGTTTTTTGCCCTCCGCTGCGCACAGCTGTTATTATGTTACTTCACAACAACCATGATGCCACTGTTTATCATTGCTCCCGAATTCATGTAGAGTTTATGGAATATTGTTATACTAACCGTTATTATATAAAAATCATATGCTGCTCAGTTAGAATGTTAAGTTAATGAGTTTTATTTTAAAAACTCACATCCGTATGGAAAAAAAAAAATGGGACTCCAAATTTTTATTTAATAGAATTTAAAAAAGTATTTTAAAAAAAGTTTTGGGGAAGGGGCCCAACTCTATATAGTAAAAAAAATGATTTAAAAATTTTAAAAGGGTTTTTAAAAATTAATTCATTTGTCACGAGTATTAGATTTTTTAAAATTATTTTTGGTGTTATTATTTATAAATGCAAAAGTAGCTACCGCAGTCTCAGACAAAAACAATGATACGGGGACCCCCAAGTTACAAAATTTTATTTTAAAACACAGTCCCACTAGAAGGGTTCTCATATCTAAAAAGGGCCCGAAGGAATTTTCATACAGGGCCCACTCTGAATAAGTTACGCCAGTGCAAAAGCACCCCATTTTTTGACGAATGGGATAAATTTTTATGAGGTCACTTTGATAAATTTCACGTTTTCCCCCATTAAATTTTTAAAAATATATATTAGACTTGTAATTGTTGTTCTACTTGTAAAATTTAAAATACGATCTCATTGAAAATTATAGTTCAAGTGTTTAAATTCTTCAAAATTTTGGTTGGAAAAAAAAGGTTTTTCAAAATTTAAAACAAATTTTTATATTCGTGTACTTTTGAATCAAGTGCATTTTATTTATTTTTTATCAAATGTTTTATTTGCTTTTTTTTGCATATATGTACTTTTTAAAAGTTAGTTTCTGCAAAAAGCAAAAGTTGGCAACAGCGAAGCGCATAAGTTGATCTGTTAGAAACAGGCAATTGATTTTTATAATTTGACTATGACGTCACATGAACTTATGAATTGATTGTCTGGAAACACCTGATTGTAGTTATCATGTGACTGTGACGTCATAGTGCATTAATATCGGATGGATTATTAACACTTTTATTTCAAATATTATTTCTCTGTTTCTCATTTTGCTTGCAGTTGTCTTGTAATCGACCATTGGATATAAAAAAAATTCTAATGTTATGCAAAGAGAAAGCACCATGTTTTGATATCCATATCTTGCATTTCCTTGTGAAAAATTCTTTTATTACTGGTTTCTTATCTTACAAAGCTTTCATGATAAAACGTATTTTTGCGGCTTCATCCTCCAGCTGCTGATATTTCGCGTGCGGACTCCTTTCTAAGTCTATCTGGAGTGCTGATGAGCAAATATATGTGAACTTTCATCTTTTGAATCAACTTACTCTTGAGAAATATTTGTTATCCAATTTATTTCCGTTTTGGAATACTTTTGTTGATATTGTATCCGAGTATACCTTTACTCTCTTTTGTTCAAACGTAGTGATGTTTTTACAGGTTTAATGCGTTGATGACGTATATTTATTGCTTAAATAGAATAAAAAATGAGGTTAATTAATTTAGAAGTACAACAATTCACTTGGGACTGATATAATACAAAATCTTTTTCCACGGTTGTTAAGCCTTTCGAAAAGGATTCATCCCTCTCTGTATAAAAAGATTTTTCGTAATTTGTGATTAAGTTATTTCTCTATATATAAGTATTTGAAAAAGTCGGTTTATGTGTGTAGGAACAATATTTACTCATGGACAAATGTATGTGGCTCTGTCGAGGTGCAGAAGCAAAGACGGAATAAAAATTCAGTGCAATTTAGTGGAAAAGTTGGTTAGGAACATTGTTTTTGAAGAGGCACTGAATTGGAAGTACAAATTAAAACACGGAGATGAAGACTTGGAATTTATTTTTTTTCTGCTAACAATATGTTGGAGGAAAAAATCGAGCTACGTAATACATGTGAATTAAAGTTTTATAATTTGAGTAATGAATATGAACAGTTAATAATTTTAAAATAATTATTAAATTTACTGTAAAGCTTCTCTTAAGTCCCAACAAGGAACAAAAAAAAAAAGAATTTTTTTTGTTACCAGCAAATTTTAGTATAATGATATAATTTTCAAAAGCTAATCACTTAAAAATTAACTTTAACTCTTTTTAATAAGGTTAATTTAATTGCTTTCAATTTGTTAAATCATTGTGGTTTTTTTAAAAAAAATTTAAGTAAGTAATCAGTCAAATTAAACTATTTTTCTAAGGTTGAATACTTTAATGCATGTAATTTTGCTGTGTATTCGAATAACCATATTTATTCGAATATAAGCCGCATTTCTTTCCCAATGTTAATGCTACTGAAAATCGGGTGTGGCTTAGAATCGAAGGAGGAAAAATTTGTCGAGTGGTAGAAATTAAACATGCTGCTGACCGCTTGAGCAATTGCAGGTTCATATATGTATTTAAAATTAATTATTCATATCTTATTAGTTCTCATTTAAAATTTTTTTAATTCGTAAGTATCGGATAGAGGGGAGCTTAGAATCGATGGCGGCTTATAGATTCGAATAAATGCGGTATCAAGTTTGAATATCTAGAATTTTGCTTTTAATTTTTAGTTTTGAAATTAAAAAGAAAAAAAAAGTATTATATCTATCGTGTTTAAGTTTTGAATATACTTTTAAAAAATGTATGAATAATAAATATATTTGTGTTAAGATTTGTCAGTTAATTGTTGTGTTATATGATAATATGCTTTTGAAGTTTTTTCTAATATTTATTCAATTATAAATACTGAAAAGGCTATTTTTTTTTTTGTGTTATTCATTGTTTTGAAAAAATACTCTCTATAACCAAGCTTCTAAAAGTTTGTCACTATGTTCTTTCACACACAATCTTTGATCTGTTTTATTGCAAGATTAACTATTACTTGCAAAAATTTAGATGTGTTGTTTCTATTGAGTCGTGGATTCATCACTAAAAACGCCTTTTTGGAGGGCTGATGCACGATTAATCTGTTGAGGCTCAAACCCCTCGCGCGTGAGGGAATTTTTGAAGAATGGTGGCCACCTGGTATTATCATCGTGCCCATTTTGGCTCGAATTAAAAGTCTGTTGCCAATAGTCCTTTTATAATTTCGAAATGTGTCGTTAATAAACAATCAAGGAGACCAGCAAACATTTTAATATAAATAATGAATTTAAATGCCATGTTTCTTTTTTTCGTAAATTTTAAAAGGGGTATTTTAAGATTCTTTAATTCACCCCCAAAAAAAAAAAAGTATTTTAAGCTCATTATAAACCGTATATTTTTCGTATCGAACACGTTGAAATGACCAAATTCGGTAAAAACATCTGTTTTTTTTATTATTTTTATTTTATTTTATTGAATAGAGCTATCTTTGTGCTTTACAAAACATACTTTTTTTTCTCCCTTTCCTAGAGGAATTAAAAAATCAATTTAAAAAAAATGGAAAAATCGGAAGGGTTTTTTGTCACCAAAATACATTTATGGATCCATGGTTTAAAATCCTCATTTTCATAAAAAAAAATCGAAACTTTTTTTAAAAGCCATTTTGCAGCCTTTTTTAATAAGCTTTTTAAAATTTATATATTTTTTAATTCCAGTCAATCAAAAAAAAAAGTTATAGCTTTTTTTTGGGTAGAAACCCCTCAAACCGGAATTGAGTTTTCAGTTGATTTTCACCGGGAAAATGAGATTTTATTCATTTAAAAATTTTTAAAAAATTTTTTTTTTTTTTAAAAACTTTATTTCACTTTATAAATATTTTAATAGATTTTTTTCTTGAAAAAAAGGCAGCGTTAATTTATTCAATGTTTTCTTTGATTTAAAAAGAGTTGCTATCTTTTTATCATCTTGTTCAAAAATTTGATCTATTTATAACTTTTTTATCTTTTTATAGAATTATAGTTATTTTTAATTAAATTAAAGTTTACGCATAAAAAAAGATCAATGAGGGGGCCAAAAAGAAAAGTTTTCCAAAAAAAGCAGAATTTTTTGGGGAGACGTTGAAAAAAAATCAACGGATCTTCCAATTTCATTTTTAATTTATTAAAAGACTTTATAAAAAACTTTGATCAAAATCTTCTAAGAAAAAAGTCTTCACAAATTTCCGAATGAAAGTCTTACAATGTCGTGTAGAATAATTCCGAAAGACAACCTTGTTGGGCTCAAACACTCCGTTTTAAGAATTATATCCAATAATCTTTTTTTTTCGGGTTTTCTGTCATTACCCCTTTAAAAAAATTAGGAATAAATTGTTTCTGAAATGAAAAGAATTTTTTGGTATCTTAAAAAACAAATTTTGGTTCTACAAGGCATTCTAAACCAGATGAAACTGTCTCGTAAAAAAAGGGCCCCTTTAAAAAAAGTAAAAATTTGAAATGAGGTCAGGAAGGCACAGCATACAAATATGGAGGTTTTAATACCTTCCAAATCTTTAAAAATTCATTCTAATTTAAACTTTATTTTGCTTTTTTTCTGAAGAATTTATTTTTGAACATAATGGTTAACGGTAAAGAAATTTTTTAAAATAAACGAAATATTCTTATGAAATTTTTCTTTGTTCTTTGTATTATAATGAATGCTTTTGCTAAAAGTTAAAAAATTTTAAAAATTTAAAGTTATTTTTAATTAATTTCATATAAAAAAACTTTTCAGAAATATTCTGTTTTTTTTCGAACACCTGTATTTCATAATTTTATATTAAAACTTGAGTTTTTTTTTTAATAAAGATAGTTAATCGTTGAAAAATTTATCCCTGCAAAATTTTTTTATTTTTGCGATATATATTTTTCTAGGGGTTACAAAAAGAGCAATTTTGCAATATTTTGGGACAAATTTCTGAATATTTTGAAAAATAAGCTTTCAAAAATTTTTTTCTGTATTTTTCAAAAATTTTTAAAATACTTAAAAAATAACAATTAAATAATTATTTAAGTTATATTTTAGAAAATTGACTCCGAACCGAGTCGGATACCCTAAATGATCAAAATCTATCATGGTGAGTCTGATAGCTCAAAATGCTGTAAATATATTTCTATAAAACTTTTCGAGTATTATATTCGTATTATTTTCTAGAGAATGTACTAAAATATTTCTTGTTGTCTGAATTTTTATCGAGCTACAACCTGTTATTAAAATAATGGTCTCATAAAGAGTGTCACATTTCTTATAATATTTACTCGATCGACTCTAAAATTTCAAAATTTTAATGAGACATTAAAATTTTAGTACACTCTCTAGATAAATGCATCTAATTTGTTTTAGTAATACTTTTACGGATATAAGTCAATTATTTTTCTCGTTGCTTTTGAAGTTTTTCAAAAATATTACGAAAATTTCACTTATAATTGTGATTTTTGTTAAATTTAGATAATTGTTTTAAAAATTTTGTTAGTTAAATGTTAGTATTTATTGGTATTAATTCCTAAAAAGCATTTATAATTTTTTGGTTTGTTATTTTTTTTAAAAAAAAAAAGTACTCCAAACGTGTTTGGATACTCTTTAATGCATTCGTTTTTTAATTCTAGTCCTTCATTATAAAAACTGAAAGCTCTTTTGACTAAAACGAACAAATTTTATTGTTGCTTAATGTGGTTATATCACTTTGAAATACTTTGTTGCTCCTTTCCAATTGATATTTTTGTTACTGTTCATCTTGGCCTTCAGCAAGTGACAGGAGCGAGGCTATTTTGCTGAATTTGAAGGTTAAGCTCTGTTTAAGAAGAAAATAAACTTTCAAACTATTGGAGGAGTCGTCATCGTGTCCTTGTTCATGAAAGAGTCTGTTAAACGTAATTGTTTGTTTCTAGACAATTTAAGCGGCGTCAAGTTTCTCGTATTATTATTATAATTCCCCTGCCTCCCTTTTATCGTGCGTTTTGCATGTAGACTAAGGGCTAATTTGAGTATATTACCAAGGGTGTAGTTTCACTTGATGGGTTTTATTTAATATATCAGGTTGAATTATACTATTTTAAGTATATCCGTTTTTGAATTCTTTTTGTTTAAATATGAAGAGAGTAAAGTTATTCTCAGTTTTAAAATTCATTGCTGTGTCTGGCTTATGAGTGAGTCTCCTTGTTGCATTACCGCTTCTACTCCTTCGATCTTTAAGAATGAAATAGTTAATGTAGATTTTCGATCTTTTTACAGAATTTTTAAAATTATTTCTTTCAGAACTGCAAATAATCTGTAAATATTCACTAAATTATGTAAAATGTTTTGTAAAATATTGTATTTTTATAATTTTTTAATAAAAAGTCCACATAAACAAATCGCTTAAAATCTCTAAAATTTTTACTAGTATTATTACATATTTATCAGTAGCGCACACAAGGGGGGATCCTGGGGGTCCGGACCCCCCAAAGCCCTTGATTTTTTTCCGATTGGTTATAATTTTAAGTATATAATACGTAAAATTTAATTAAATATTTGTTATTAATGATTAATTTTATTAATTAATGCTAATTATTTATTCAATAATTAGTTTTTTACTGTGTTTTGTTCCTGAAAATCGACAAAATCAAAATAGATGATACAAAAAAAGGTGAACTTTCAACCCGGGCCCCTTGAAAAAAATTTCCCGTGGTTTTCTACTGATATTTATGATTTATTAATATATAAGAACTTTATATATATATATATATATATATATATATATATATATATATAATATACATGTAATACTTCACTTAAATTTTCTCTCGTGGGATTTTGATTTATAATGGTTTTCAGCCCTCCGTGTTATAATTGATTTTTATTTTACCCGCCTAACGGAACTAACTACGACCTTGTCTCTCCAAAATACTAAGAGGTTAGCGTTTTGAAATCAAGATGATGCAATCTTACATCATCCACGATGTATACAAACCAGAAATGCCTTTAACGGAAATCATGATTTTAATAATAGCTTCTGGTTGACCATGACTATAAATAGACGAAATCTCGGGAACGGTCGAAGGCTACTTTAGTGTATGTCATGCAAACCTCTCAAGTTGATGTCTTGCTTTTTGTTGTTCTGTTTGTTTTGTGTTAGTGTTGTATTTTCTATGAACTAAACAAATAGGGATTTTAAAATACCAACATGTCTCTTAGTCAATCCATCCAACGATTGCAACAAATTAATTGATTTCATTCAACAAAATGTTTTAAGTCAAGCCACTTTATTTCATATATATATTTATATATATATGTACTGTCGGATCCCGATTTAACGAATCCCCTATTTAACGAATTCTTCTCTTTCCTCGATTAAAATAAAGGCAAGTACCCCTATTTAACGAATAATTTCAGCGGTTGAAATTTTCTTATTAGTTTGTTTTATAAAAAAAGAATGGATTTTTTTTCTTTTTCAAAATGACATATCCTTTTTGTCTGGAACAGAAAAAAAATCTTTTCTAGTAAGCAGAAAATTTCAAAGGGAAAAGACGAAGATCATTATTATATTTAACAGATGTAGATGAGTCATGAGTGTAACCTTTCATGTGAGTCTTGAGTAAGACAGGAAATTCCTTTCTTATCGCATCCCACTCCACAACGCTGGGGATATTTTAAGTTTTTGGCGATTATGACGCATTTCCTGACGGACTGCCTAACTGTGCAATTGAATTTGATGAAATTGTTGATTTGTCGGAGCCAATAAATAGTGATTCTAATACTGAAATTGATAATGAAACACCTATCCAAACTGCTACATTTCCTAATGTTTTACATTGTTTCGAAGCTGGAAAAACATGCAGCAGGATGTAAATGATTGAGTATATTCTTCTCTGCATACAGTCGAAAAAGAACTCTTTCGAGTCAGGAATCAAAAATAGTTTATAATATATATTAGGCAGTATTTTAAAATTTTGAATTAGCGAATTAGCCCGAATTAAAGAACAAAATGCTCAGGTCCTGATGAATTCGTTAAATCGGGGTCCGACTCTTATCTCTCTCTCTCTCTCTCTCTCTCTCTCTCTCTCTCTATTATATATATATATATATATATTATATATATAATTATTTTAAAAATTTATGAATTGAACAAATAAAATTATTTATGATCTCCAAAATCCAAATTAGTCTTAGAAACCTAGTTTGGCTTATTCAGAGAAAGATTAGCTCTGCGTTTCCATTATGACTCGTCAATTTGTCAAGAACTTTCAGACTTGAGTTTATTGTTCTTTAACTCCCTAATAGTACTTTCAATGAGCAATTAATGAAATAAAATCAAATGGAATTCAACGTCATTTATCGGGAAATTTTCTAACATTTCCTCGTAATACGCATGTAGAAAACCTGGGTTTTATCATTAATTCAGCTTGTGAAATAAAAATAAAGATTACTAAGTATTGAATAATGACAGACAACAGTGTCGTAGTGTGAGTTGAAATCTAATATGAGAAGGTCAATTGCATTGCTTCGATGTATTTTTTGCGTAATGAAAGTTGTTAAAAACCAGATCCTTTTGCTTGCTTGGACTATTTCACTCTCTGTGACCCACTTATAATCCTCTGTCGTTTTTTGTATTATACTTTCTCCTTCCGCTTCCTCGATGTAAGCAAGTCAATTTTGTTCTCTCATAAAATTTTGATCTGTGTTCGTACCAAAATGAAACGGTGAATGGAAATTAGCTGTATTTATTTTTCCCAATCGTGTTGCGCAATTTCAGTACATTCACTATAGCGAGTTTTTCAAAATGAAAATGTATTTTAGGTGAACCTATTTGGTAGTAAGGGTATCCTGTATATTTTTAGAAAATACTTTACAAGTTACAAAAACTATCGAATTTACGTATTTTGATACATAAAACATAATTATAGGCTCTATAATGCTGTTATTTTATAGAATAAACTGTGTGTGTAACTGAGAGAAAAAAATAGAAGATACTTCAAGTATTAATATATAATAAGCCTGTTTTTTGTATTAAAGGTATTATTTTAAATAAGTAAACATTCAAAACAATAGCGACATTTTCTCGTTCTTTTCCTTTATTATTTTTTTGTACTCAAACAAAAACTGTTCCCACTCATGACAAGACATATTTATTTTTAAAATTATTATTATAAAAAAATAAATAAAATATGCACGATGACGTCACTATTTGGGATTACTTCAAACTGCGTGTGGAATTTGATTGTACGACAGGTATTATAAACCTTTTCATAACTAGAATTTTTCGATACATATTTTTAAAAGTAATTACAAGTAAATTTAATTTATGGCTTCATATTGGTCATTTCGAAGATATTTCACTGATGGGATTGAAAATTTGACTGAAATGTTACAATACAGCTTTCATTTTAATTCATCAATCTTTGAAACATATCTTACGTTTAAAAAGAACTTCGTGAATTAGATAATGAATGTTTTAATTTTGGGGGTCGTTATTTACTGGAGAATTTCTTTTATCCAATTGTGGAATTGATATGAAATATTTTGGGAGTTACTAATCATTGTCAAATATGAATATTTGAAACACATAAATTTGATTTCAAAAACTTGAACTCCGAAATATTTTTTAAATCTTTACTTTTAAATTTAAAAGCAATTTTTTCATTTTTTTAGAAACTATTTTTTGTACATTTTTTAATTTTTTTATTGAGTTAATTATTTTTTCTGAACATGCCATAAATTTTGAAATCCTTATACTTCGAATTCTTAATACTAAATGCATATTTTTTTTTATCTTCGTACTAAATAATAATAAAAAATGCGTTAGTGTCAACTTTTCGGACGTCAAGGTCAAGTTTGAAGGTCCTGTGTGAATCGAAATACAACACATGCCCAAGTTCTGTAACAGCACATTTTTTAATTATGCGAAAATAAAATCTAGAAAAGTTCTGCATTGTAAGTGTCCTAGCATTATTTCAAATGTGATACGGCTCAAATATTGTATAGGAAATGCAGTAGAGCGTCGTTTATCCGAACATTTATTATCCGGAGTATCAAATATCCGGACCTGTTTTTTCAGAGACCTTGCAGCGAAAAAACGAAGATATACAATGGTACAGCGAAAAATAAGTGATTATTTTCCACAATAAAGGTAAAATTGCGACATTTTGCACCTATTTTGCTTTTTCTTCAAGCGCGTTTCCCACATGTGATGATTTTCAATATCCGTATAGTGTCCGGTTTCATATACTGCATGGATCGCATTCGGTTTTCGGTTAACCGAACAATCGCGTATCCGAACGGTGTCCGGTACCAATTGATTCGGATAAACGACGTTCTACTGTACTTATAGCGATGGTAAGTACTAAGTTCTAAAAGAATGAGAATGAAAGTTATATTTACGTCACACTATATAGCAGTTCAAGGGCAATTGACGATGGATCTCATTAATTTGAACCTCGGCCAAGGGACGAGAACGACACCTGAGCTGGCACCCCTCTCCAAACTACAGCACCTCACCAACCGAAGGACATTGAACCTTGACAGATTTTATGAGCATTGTCCCCTTCTACACAGCAGGTTTTTCAGTGGCACCAGAACTCGAACCCTCGACTCTCCGCCCAAGCAGTGAGTGAGTGAATATTAACGTCGCACTGTTCAGCTACTTGGAGGCTTTTGGCGACGAACCCAGTAATTTTGAGTCATGGTCAAATGACGAGGACGACATCTGAGCTGGCACCCCCTTTCCTAACTACCACACCACACCAACGGGAGGACGTCCCATCAAGAGGTGAGAGAGTTACAGGTATAAGTATATTTTCCAATACAATCATATTCTTACTGCTAGGACTTAGATATCAATAATTATATATATAGTATATAAACAGTAGATATTTATACAACATTACGAAATACCCAGCGAAGTGGGAGGGTAACGGCTTGTCAAATATAAAGTAACAAATGTGCTCAACGACACGTACAAAGAAAATAAATTCAAAATATATGAACAAATACCAAAATAAATTGCAACACTAAAATAAAACTGAGGAGTTAGAAAAGAGAAATATAATTTACAATATTTACAAAATAATTAGTGACTTACAAACAAAATTAACTACAAAACAATTAATAACGATAATTACAAAATAATTAATCTGAACTTGAAAATCTTATTCTCCTTCGCCAAGATAAGAGGCTAGCCTATTGTAATGTATTACCTTCGGCTTAGAATGTGGTGAGAAGATCCCCTACACGGCGGATCTTCAGCGGTACTAGGCTCGAACTCATGACACGCTGGCCTCGAGCTTATTACCTTGACCACTAGGCTACCACGGCTACCAGACCACGCAATAAGCTCTGAATAAAGCAAGAAATTGTAAAATTTTCTTACAAAAAATAGACGATCGCGTACAAAAGCTATACAGTCTAAAATGTGTAATTCATACTTTTTTTAAAAAAAATTTTTTATTGCGATATATCTATAGCGCATTTATTGACGTTCATCTTTGAATTACCGCCTGACCTCTAAACATGGAAAGCGACTAATGACTTTTTAACAGACGTGTGCTAGTAAGTAATAAAACAGTTTATTGTGATAACACTCGTGTCTTATTTCAAAAATGCGCAGTCTTTAATGTCATAAATGCTCTTACGGAGTTTTTTCAGTCGAAGTCCATTTCTCCTTCTGGAGATGTAATATTGAAAATGAAATATAGTCGAAGAGATTATTGCAGTAAATGAAATCGAAGCATGAAATATTGTAAAATATTAAAATTTCGCGTCAAATTTCTCAAGTAGATAATTGTCATAAATTTCGTGGACGGAATTAAAGAATTGTTTTACTTGCTATTCATATGATATTAATTCAGCGTTTCTCAAACTGTGGGGTGCACCCACCTCAGGGGGCGTGATAACTCTATGAGGGAAGCACGAGCATATTGAAAAGTCGAAAAAAAAGATTATTTTCCTGAAAGTAAACAAACAAAATACATTCTAATATAATAAAAAATAAAATACGCATTTACATTGAAATAATGCACTTGTTAAGTGTATGATTACTGCACCATGTATTTGATAATTTTTAATAATACTAAGTTAAGAACAAGTTTAATAATTACCAGTAACCCCATGAGCTTTTCATGTATAAAATTATGCACAAAATTTAATATTTATCTTGATAATTTGCACGGTTCATAATTAATCTCTTAACTACCGATTAAAAGTAACCCGATTCGCTCCCAGTGCCATTTTTGTTTTCCACGTAGGCGCGCGTATGTAGTGTATTGGGAAGGGGGGATGGTAAAGGAATAAATAAGTAAGTCCTCTCTGAAATAAGTAAATCTTTCTCAAACCTTGATATGGTCATTTTATTGCATTCCAAAGCCTTCGAAATAGTTTTATGGATAGCAGTGCTCAGAAAAGATCGTATTTCGAGAGACATTTATATACGCCGGGGGCACTTAAGAGGTTAAAGTCATATTGTAGCTTTAGCGTCAAAGTATATTATTATTGAATTTTTTCATTGTTTTTGTGTGGAGAAGAAGAGGGGGGCGAAGAAAATTATGGTTGAATATTGGGTCCCAAATATTGAAAGTTTGAGAAGCACTGTATTAATTTTTTATTATGTTTATGAATCTGCAATTTAGAAAAATGTATCATACGTGATACTTAGGGAATTAAGTAATAAAAACTAATAAGAATATTAAAATAGACATAATTGAAGAAAATAATTCTCATGTCTATATACAAAAGAATGAACTTTTTTTAATCAAAAAAATCTATCTAATATTAACATGACTTGGGTGCTACAGTGTTTTAGTTTGTGAATTAATCTTTTTGTATTGTATATTAAAACAATATACATTCATTCCAAAAGAAAGTATTAAAATTAAAATATCAGGGAGTTTATATATACATGCATATATATATATAAATACCCATGACCATGTGTTCTCAAATTCCTGCATTGATTATCGCAACATAAATTTTGAATAAATTTGGAATTCAGAAATCTTTTGTATAGCATTTCCTGTGCTTCCGCATTGGTTTTTAAGTATGCATGAATCCTTTTTTACTTTACAGTTGTGCATATTGCGTGTTAGTATTGCTATTGTTATTTTGTAATATTCGTCTGTCACGTTGTTAAAAAGATATTTATACTTTATACTCGGGTTTTAAAATTCTTTTATTTTCTATTTGCTTAAGATGAAAAATCCTCTGAAATTTTGAATTATGATACCAATCGTGGTTTTGCTGCGACTAAATGTTGAATGTAAAACTAGCAAACTTAGTATTTGCTGCTTTTTAATACGAATTTGATAAAATGAAATACGTAAAAAAATTAATTTGCTGGTTTTGGATGCTTCTACTGAACTTTTAAACTTAATATTTTTCCTAAATAACTTTGATTCAAGTAAAGCTTGAATGATTTTGTTTTGTTCTGTTCGCACGCGATCTACTTCATGCAGCTAATCCACTGTCATTTTTCGAAATTTGTGCAGATAGGTTGGGATTGAACCAGATTTCATTTTCTGTCTTTTCTTCATGAGTTTGTTTGCTAAGTAGTCGAAGGGAGAGATGACAAAATGTAGATAAAAAGAGAGGAGATTACGTGAAAAATTAATTTAATCTAATTCCTTTTTTGGGTGGTCTCGTAGATTATACAACCTACATCCATCAGAATTCTTATCATCAGAATTTTTTATTTTATTTTGAAAATAAAATATGGAAATGCTCGACATCTCGAAGCTACTTTTTCGAAATTTATTTAGGTTTTTTTTAATTCAATGTTGAAACGAGTGTTGCATATTTTTGGTATAATTTGTGGTCTGGGTTAAAAAGAACGCCATAAGATTGCTATTCTTTCACTAGATGAGACATCCAATTTATTTTTTTTAATAAAACTGACTGTTTCAAGCGTATTTTTCTATTTAGCCGAATTTTGAATATGAAGTTTTTAATATAGCACTGATAAAACATTAATTTCCGAATTTTCATTTTTCATTTTTTACTATTAGTTCACAATCTTCCCATATATATATATATATATATCTTGTTCAAATTTTCAATCGTTAATAAAATACTTTCTATTCATCCATTCAAGTTCAAATACATTTTTTAAAACTTGTAGTGGATGACACTTGATGTTAATACAGTTATTCAAATATTAATTCATTATTTAAACATAATTAATGAATAAATAGTAACAAACAAAAATAATAGTCCAACAAAAGGAAAATCGCTCGTTGTGTCCTTGTAGCGCAATGGATTGCGCGTTGGACATCTAATCCAAAGGTCGTGGGTTCGAATCCTACCTGGGAAGGCCTAATTTCAGAGAATGGGATTTATGAGTGAATAAATAGTAACAAACAAAAGTAATAGTCCAACACCATATATAGAATGGGAAATCGCTTTCTATTTTGACTCTTAATATTGTAATTCTGTCATATGTACGTACATATTTATATTAGTTGTAATTATTTATATATAATAAAAAGTAACTAAAATAAAAAAATTTCTTTGTTGGCCTAAGTAAGAATTGTCTTTAAGCGTGTTTTTTATATTAATTCTTTAATTATATTTCATTCCGAAACCTATCTCTCTAAGCAACGCAATATTCAAAAGGTTTACGGAGCAAATATTTGATCCTCTTTTCAAAAAAAAAAAAAAAAAATTAAAAAAATGAACAAAAAGTATCAACTAGTGGATTAGTACAAATTTCTAATTTTAAAAATTTGGACTATTTCGGCTTGAAATAAGAAAAAATTGTAATTAAAAGTAAGAAACATGACAATAAGGGAAAACAAGAAAAACTGGTATCATTATCCTCTTATGGAAGTCCATTTCGAATTAATTAAGCGAACAAATTAACTGTTTCTGTAGAACGTTTAGTTAAATACACTACACGTCATATTTTCTGACATGCAAAAACTTTTTTTGTTTTCGCAACCAAAATGGGCCCACGTATACAGAAATCTTTTGAAATCTTTTTCTGACATGACTCTTGCTAAATCCTAACAAAACACACACTACTGGCAGAAACCACGTGCATCATTCCCCTCATGCTTTTCTTCCACACTAACGGGGGAGGTCACGTGATTTCCGCATCTTTTGAAGGTCTTCCTCTCCATCACCTGGCACACCTGGTGAAAAGGAGGTTTGTGCGTCGAGAAAAATTCCTTCTCTCTTATTCGCCCCACTACATTATTGATTATTACCCGAGCATGCTTACGTATACCGTTAGACAGCTGATCAGATTGTCGCCTTCTGTTTACTTATTTGTAAACGTTTAGAAGTGGCTCACCCTGTCACCAGTTATGTTTCTTTTTTTTCTTTTCTTTTAATTTCATCTAAAAATACAGCAATGTCTTATTTTAAAGCCATCTTCGTTTAATGCGAACAATTTCATCTAAACTTGACATATTTTAAGGCGGAAAAAAATGTTCCTATTATTTATATTACATTAGTGATTTTACTATCGTATAGATTAGCTAGGACTTCTGTCACTGAATTCTCATGAGACATATTGTGCCAAACATAAGAAGTTTCTCATTATTTCGACCAGGCTTCGGCAACCTATGGCACGCGTGTCACGTGGAGCAATTCTAAGTGACACTCTTTAGAAAAAGTTACATCGCCCTGTATCTGCTCTCTACGCCTCGCCCTTTTTTATTTAAACAATAACGCTGGATGTCGCTGGGAAACGAAACGCGATGCGTTCCTCCATCCCATATCGAGTTGTGAATGTGGCCTGATGTTGAAGGGCCTGACTGAAAGAGTGTCCTGATTGGTTGTTGGATCGTGGCAGGAGGGTGTGGCTATTGGATCTTCGTGGATCGTATCTTCGGTTTCGGCGGGAATGTCCTGAAGTGAGCTGAATGGGACTGCTGTGGTTGGTCCATGGCACTGGGAGAGTAGGCACTCAATTGGCTGCACTGATGCGTTGAAACTATGCAAATAGGAGGGGTCTAGTATACTAGCCTGTGTGGGATTCCAAGATGGAATTTAAGTTTAAGAAATTAAGAAATATAGAAAAATTAAAAAGAGAAATTTAGCAGAATACAAGGTCACTCGCCACACGGAGAGTGACTAAGTTAATTGTTAGGGGGATTATACGAGTCTAGGAGAATTCTCCTATGTCTCTTGATACCTGTCTCAGGAATGTAGTTATTTAGCATTTTAACGTTATCATTATCGATGTTGGGAAGATTATTTTTTTTATTTAAAGGCTCTATTTCTTACTTTCAATTCTCAGTCATAAGATGTGAATCTGCTTGCGTGTATATAATTTGTGTACTTCTTTATGTGGGAAAAAACCCATCTTACCTTCAAATTCAGTTCATTCTCAGCGTTAAATATTCAATGCAAATCAAAAAGACTGTGTAATACTT
>BMAV01006395.1:133162-146160 GCA_019973955.1 Trichonephila inaurata madagascariensis
TAGTTATATTTTATATTGTTTATTTTTATGTTAATAAATATCTTTAAAAGAGAGAGATATGCATTGCTAATATATAATAAAACTGTTAATCTATATTCTTGATTTCTATTCCCTATATCTACATATATTGCTTGGGAATCGAATTGTTACAAATATTTCCTACTGTATGGCCCTCTGAATTATATTGGTAAATTAGTTTGGAACACCACAACTGTAAGAGGGTCGACCTCTGATATAGAGTATAATAATTTAAAAATCTAACTTAGGGCTAAACTGTAATTAACTTGATAAACTGCAAGGATTTTCCACAATTCCCATCATTCCAGTTGACAGCTTAATTTAGAAAACAGTATTAAACTCGCATCTATCAACCACTATACGACTGACATAAGATTTAGGCGCAACTTTTATCATAATGTTATTTCCTTAAGCCCACACAAATTGAATGGAAGCAATAAAATAGTAGAATAGAACACTAAAGGCTTATTTCATATAATTTTAAAGAATGCTTCAACGTACTTTTCAAACAGAAGAATTCTTATACATTAATATGTATAACTGTCTGAGAGATCCAAATCTAATAGAGAACCATATATTTCACTATTATCCCACCTTTTGTTTTAATAAGTTAATTTTTCCCAATATAAAATATGTCGGAAGTTTGATTTCCTTCCTTTCTTTCCTTCCTTCCTCAGTGGTTGGACAGCCCAGGGGTGGCCTTGGCCTTCTCAAGAAGCCTTCTTCCAGCTTGTGTTCTCCAATTTTTAGTTCTCAGAACTAGGAGGTCTTTTTATAGGCCATCAATGCATTTTAGATTTGGCCTGCCTTGTATCCGTGTGGGAATTAGTTAGGCATTGAAGAATTTTTCATCTATTCTGACAACGTAGCCTGCCCATTTAATTCGTTGTACTTTGATGAAATTAATGATGTCAGATTCTTTATATGAGTGACAGAATTCTAAATTTAATCTTCGCCACGCGGGCCGCTTTCTTGAAATCCTCCAAAAATAATTCTTAAAACTTTCCTTTCACATAGATACTTATCATCTGTTCGAGACATGAATCAAGTTTCTCATGCATAAGTTAATACTGATCTTAAAAAACTTTTATACAATAGCACCTTTGTTTTTCTTTTGATTGCATTCGATTTCATGTTTTCGTGTTTCGTAAAGACATCTATTCGCCATAGTAATTCTCTTTTGGATTTCAGTAATACAATCGTTTCTATTGTTAATTTTTGATTTCTTTCCTTGCATAATTAAGTGGGTGTTTAATTTTACATCTTAAAGAGAAAAACTGCGCATTTATTACGCAGTTTTAAATATTAATTACTCTGTATATATAATAAGCAGATACCAGAATCACAACTACACCAGTTTTCGCTTATAAATAGGATTATTTTTCATCTAAAAATGGGTTCCGAGTCTGGATCTTATTTCTTGACGTTAAATGATCAATTGAGCTGTCATTGTTTAATAATACAGGAGGAAATGAAAACTTGGAGCTGCTTTTACCATAGAAAAGTCGTCTAATATTAGTAAAAGTTCATTCCAACAACGATACATCTACCTTTTTCAAGAGTCTTATGAAATAGATACATATATTGCGTAATGCATACATCTCTTTTTGTCATATTAATCTCTAAAATTTAGAAACTTTCTGCTATAAACTTGTAAAATAAAAGTCAGTTGGATACTTGAATGTATGAAACGAAATGGGAAATGCATTTTAAGTACGAAAAAAATTATGGATTCTAACAAAAAAAAAATAAAAAGTTTTTGTTTTAAATAATTTCCGTCTTTTTTCATATGATAGTGTTGTGCAATATGTCTTGATTGAATGTTCTGCTTTTAATTCTTCTTGTTTTAAATATTTAAATCATACACTTTAACTAATTTGATGGGAGAAAATTTCCAGCCATAATTTTTTCATTTCTTTATCAGGTAAATAAATTTCCTATACATTTATTTTTATACAAAATAGGTGTAACATAACATTTATTTTGTATATATATATCACAAAGATTTAAAAGGCATATTGCTACTTCAAATTACCAATAAGCATATAGGATCCATAAAAATAAAGGTTTTTGTTCAAGCTTTTGGATCATGATTTTTATTTTCCTTCTTTTTTTTTTCTGCTAGTTTTTCTAAATTTACTTTTCTGAGTTTTTCTGGAAGCCATTATGAGTTCCTCGTAAAATAAAAAAAAAATGAAAACGGCTGCTTGAAATGGACAGTAATTATTTAATCAATGCCTTTTCTGTCGAGAATTACAATGGTTTATGTAAAATATTTCCTTTTCGTGATTTCTGTTCTTTTCAACTTATTTGATTTCCTTAAGGAATCCATAAAATTTGTATCATTCAGTTATATTTTATTTAAAATATGTGATTACCTATAATTAAAACACACAGGCTTTCGTTATTGTACATTACACAATCGTTACAGAATGGTATATAAATGTTAAGGTGTATAAGTATTTATATGTAAATGTTAAGGTGTATAAATATTTATATGTAAATGTTAAGGTATATAAGTTTTAATATATAAATATTAGATATATAAGTATTAATATATAAATATTAGGTATATAAGTATTAATATACAAGAGTTAATGTATATATATATATATTAATACAGTCAGACCTCTATATAATGAAGTCTCTAAATCCCGAAAAAAAGTTTGTTATATGGAAAAATCGTTACATAGAAGCTCATCTTTCAATTTTCTTTATGAACCACAGAAAACAAATTTTAAATTCATAAGCACTATATATTAAAAAAAAGAAATTATTCACACGTTTTTGTAAATAAATATATGCTTATTTTATATATCTTACCTGTCAAAAAAAGGAATTAAAGAAAAACCACAAGGAACGTTTGTTGACGCCTTTATCCACTTCCTGAAGAATTAAATTTTTTTTCTTTGATGCTCAAGCATTTACGTTATGACATTTTCGAGCTACAAGATACAAAGTTATCAGTACGACAGATCAACACTACAAATGAATGGAGACTAGTTCAAGGGCACGAGGACACGAGACAACTCCACTGAGGGTGAAAGGGAATATCGATTAATCTAGTGAACTGGACAATGCGGATTAAAAGTTGCATTTCTTGGAGGAAAGGCCCAGAATTCTATTGCTCTTAGTGAATTAGACACCTAATAAAACCAGTTCAAGATTATGACTACCATAAAATGTGTTAAAAGAGAGAATAACTTGAAATGTCCAGAAATACTTTAAAAATAGGGAGGGAAAAAACTGAATCACATGCGAAAAAGTTTGTAACATAGGAAATGCACTTCGCTACTGGGAGGTTATTTTACGTAGAAGATTGTGAAATGGTTGGTTCCAGGAAAAAGTTCGCTATATAGAAAAATTCGCAATACAGAGGTTCGTAATATGGAGGTTCGACTGTATACACATGTTAAAGTACCGTAAAATCCAGCGTATAACACATACTTTTAACTCAAAAAATACGAGCGAAATTTAAGGGTGCGCGTTATACACCGGGTATAAAAATGAGAGCTTTAAATTAAAAAAAAAGATGAGTATAGAAAAAAAAGTAGACTTTAACATACGCTGAAATACTGTTTCTTTAAAAGAAATGTCATTCCTTATTAAAGAGTTGTAATTCTAGAAGTATACTATTTTTTTTCTAAAGCTTGGAATAATATCTCGAATGAATGATTTCAAAACATAAGAGCATTGCGCACGTACATTTCATGTTTCTTCGTAAAAAAAGCATTATACAGCGAATATACCTAAAAACTAAAAATTGCAGCTTGAAAGTATAGGTGCACGTTTTACGCCGGATTTTACGGTACATATTAATATAGAAATATTAGGTATATAATTATTAGTTTATAAGTGTTAGGTATATATGTATTAATATTTAAATGTTAAGTTATATAAGTATTAGTTTTGAAATGTTAAGATATACTTAAGTCCCACAAAATTCATTCAATGAAAATAGCCCATCAAATTATCTTGTTTGTATGCACGGATAAAAACTGTGCGTATAAACAGTTTCAATATAATTCAGCTGCGGGAGTTATCTTCTTATACATATGGTAAAAAAGGATAAAATTAAATCAGAAACGTATTCTAGAAACGTGTTTCAAGGAGAATGACGTAATTATTAAAAAAAAAAACGTGCTTCATTTTTGTTTCTTTTTAAGATCATCCACTTTATAAATTTGAAATCTATGAAAAAAAAATGTGTATAAGTCATTTTTCAATCGCACATAAATCTCATAAAATGATACACACAAAAAAAGAGGCAGAAGAATAGGTATGCCGTCTACTCTGTGAATTTACCATAGGCTCCTGAACAAACGTTGAAATTTTTTGACAGTAATTATGATGCGAAACAGAGTAAGGAGATGATAATGGTTAACAAATCATTCGGGGAACAAAAAGCGCATTGTAACAAGAACACGTGGTTGTTGTAAAAGGACGTGACAAAATGTTAGAGGTAAATGTACCGAATAAATTAAGAGAGTTTTGTAAAATTACAAGATGCGGTTTCAAAAAAAATCCGTATCAAATTAAATCAAATTATTCCATCGTATCAAATTAAAAGTAAGAGCGAATGTTGCGTTTGCCTCCCACGTGAATTGCAATTGTAGCAGTGGGTCGTACAAGGGAGGGGGGATCTTCGGTTCCGAACCCCCCAAGCCCTTGTTTTTTTTCCGATTGATTATAATCTTACGTATATAGTACGTAAAATTTAATAAAGTATTGGTTATTAATAATTAATTTTATTAATTAATGATAATTATTCATTCAATAATTAACTTTTTACTGTTTTTTGTTCCCGAAAATCGACAAAAATAAAAGGAATATGATGAGCAGCGTATTGGAGCCATAATACGAGAATAGTGGACTTTCGACCCTGGACCCCTCCCTTGAAAAATTCTTATGTGCGCTACTGATTTGTAGCAAAAGTTACTGGTGACAAATAAGAATTCGGAATCTTGCTTTTTCTTCATTTTTTCTTGATATTAAAATCCTTAAATTATTCAAAAGCTATACGCGGTTAGGTTAATAATGTTTAAACTTATAGAGAAGAATTTTTACAAAGTAAGTTTTGTTATATTATTTTACGCATACATACGTTTAGTGTGCTTCTTAATACCGAATTTATTCTAATCTAAGCCGCCACACATCGATTCTAAGGTGCACCCCAAATTCTTAACACTTTTTTTTTGTGAAAAAATAAAAATGTGTAAAATGGTTTTTTATATCTATAACTACGAAATTAAAAAGAAAATTAAAGTAGAACTGATAAGAAATTAATGATTAATTTATTTTACTGGTATTAAAAACTTTCAAATGCATACATGATTCTGTAACTGCTCTAAACGTCAGTTTCATAGTCAATTTTAATCAATCTAACGGATTTTTCCGCCTTCGATTCTAAACCGCATCCTATTTTCAGTAGCATTAACATTGGAAAAAAGTGCCGTTTGGATTCGAATCAATGCTGCATATATTTAAGCATATAGCCCCAAATAAAAAATTCCTTATATATATACTCTTATAAATATAAACAAATTCTTAAAAAATAATCTAGAAATGTGTATATCCGTCAGTCAGATATTATTTGGGTTGTGGTCCTTGCGTGATTTTATTATATATATATATATTGTATGCAAAAAATATTATCAATATTACAAAAATTTATGCTTATAATATATATATCGCGCGCGTTTAAGCATTTAAATGAAAATCTGACTGATATTAATGCATTACTTTTTGTCAACGATTCATGAAGAAAATATGAAATTCGCGTTTCAGTATACGTACTTGAGCACTTTTATGCTGTCAGTGCTTTTAGCTGACATGGCATCTTTCATCTAATTTAGATGTCACGTACTTCTCACGTGTTGATGTACGCTGACGGAAAGTGACTGAAGAATTTTGATTAAATGTGGAATACAGATATATATTATTCTTGCTTACAGTATGTGCTTTACTGGTTTTAGTTACAGTATTAAGTTTTTATTTAACTGAGTTATGTAAAAGGGCAAAATAAGGGAAATTAAGTCAAAATTATTTTGTAAGGAAACTTAATATTTCGAAAGATATCAAATCAAATGAACACGAATTTATTATTGAACATAAAATATGCAATCATTTAAAATGTATCAATCTTAACATTTTTCACTAAATATCAATTTTTCTATGTTGATATAAATCACATAAGCATACTAAGATTAATCAATTACAATTGTTATATTTATAGTTATAATATATAACCTTTAAAATCATATTCAGCTTGTTTTGCTTTTCAAACTATAGTATTCTTATCAAAAATACAAAATTGATAAATTTAAAAACGTAAAATTTTTAGTTTTAAAAAAATTATATGAATAATGGATTATAAAAAATGGATATTCAAGAAATCCTGAGTAAATTTTAACAATTTTCGATCTGTAAATGAAAGAAGTTTTATTTTTTAAATGTAAATAATGCTTTTTTTTAAAGAAATTAAACCGTATTAAAATTTTATAAGCTGAATCAAACTTGAGTTTAAAAAATTCGTATTTTACGGTAAAAAATCTTACATCCGTGAAAATCTTGGAAAATGACGAAAATTTTTAAAAAGGCTGAAAAATTCTGGATTTTCAACCGGATATTTTGGAGAATGTGTGAGAGGTTACATCAGTTTTCTCTGTTTTTTTTTTTTTTTTTATGGTTTTCTATAAATGTATTAAATTTGAAACAAATCCATGATCTGAATATCTGAGTCTTGTTGGAATAACTTATGTTAAATCAAATATTGTTACCTAATTTATAATAGTTTCTTTCTTTTTCAAATTTTCGGGTGTCTAATATAGTATTATTTTAAAAATTCATTATTCTTAAAAAAATAATAATTGTTATAAATTCTGATAAACAAGTCAAAATTTTTCTTTTACTATGTTCTGTTTTTTGCTCATTTATTTATCTTTCTGGTTATTTAATTCATTAAAATCTTAATTATTCCAAATAAGTATTCATTTCTTTTCGTAAATCCTTTTAGTTTTTATTCGTATTATATTCATTCGTATCGTTTCGTATTATAAAAAACTCATATTGGCATCGTTGTTTTTATTAAAATGAAAGTGAAGCTTCAAAGATAAATGATATGCTGGAAAAGATGCATTAATGTACTAATGTAAAGGGGGATGTGAATAAACATTTGGGATTTATTTATCAAATCGCGTTTTTATAACTCCAGTGTTGTCTTTAAGACTATTAATAATTTTGTGTGTGAGATTCATATAATTTATTTTTATACTGTGTGTGTTAGTACCATGTAATACTTTTCTTATCACAATATTTTGTAACAACATTTACGAACTTTGTTGTAATGTAGAAGCTTGTAAAATGAGCATCGTCATTTTACCATGGATTAAATTTGCAATGTCTATCACTTGTAATTATGTGATATTCGAAATTATTATCTAAGCAAAATAAATATATATATATATATATATATATATATATAATTTTCAGTAAAGCAACAATGGAACTTATTTCCTCCACGAAATTCGAAAAATTGATTCAGTTCGTTGTATAAATGTGGCAAAAATTACTTAGGATTTTTTTTTAAATTGTACATGCATTCGGTATCTTCTGTTATTATTTGTAGTTATAAAAAAGTAATAAGTATTGAGAAAAATGAGTGTTACTTGTGCATTAAATTAATAATTAATGTGATGAAATGCACTCAAGTATTTTGTGAATATTTTACATGTGTACACTTCAAACGAGAGGAACTCTACACTATAAATTCGATAATCTCTCCAGCAGCTTCAAGTTCCACATCATAATGCGAACATTGGAAATACACTTCACAATCATCATTTGTCTTCTGATAACTGATCATTTCCCCTCCCCGAAATATGGAACAATACACCGCCATAGAAGGCTATTCTTTTCGCGTCTCCATGCCAACAAAGTGATCCCTTGAGGAAAACAAGCTCGTACTTGGGACACAAATTTTATTTAATTTAAGGCATCGATGTCACATCATTCACTGGTACTCGGGGAGGACATTTCGTGCCCAAAAGTCATCCGATGTTTTTACAGCCTTTGAAAAATACTTCTAAAATAGTTTGCAAATTATTCCGAAGAGTAATAATAGAACTTTTTCGATACATATGCATTATATTAATATTGGTAGCACCTTGGCGATAAACCATCATATATAGTAGTGGTCCCCAACCCCTGGGTTACGGATCGTTACCGGTCCGTGGATCAAATGGTACCAGGCCATCCGAAGAACATTAAATTATTTCCATTTTATTCACTGTATTTTCTCTCGGGTTTGTGCGACTTTCCGTGGGTCCAACTTTATATTCACTTTTGGGTGTTACTATATTCTATTCTGAAGGCATATTTATAAATAGAAGTAAATTAAAATTATTAAATGAAAACAATTTAAAATGTAAACAATCGACGTCTCCTCTCTTCAGCTGGCCGCGGTAAAATTATCAAACATAGGCCAGTTCTCAGTGATAAAAAGGTTGGGGAACACTGATATATAGGATATTTGCAGGTGTGCGGGCTCATTAATTGATAGTTTAAACATTATCTGCACTCTATGGAGGATATTTGTTTGGTTTAATTAATGTGTGTGTGTGTTGCTTTTAGTATTACACAACCGACAATTACAACATAACCCTTACCAAAAAACAAGGATGATATTCGTATATTTTCATATTCCTTTCGTATAAGGACTTTGAACAACGGTTGTATTTTTTACATTGTTGAAGCTCTCAGTCAGTGGCCTACACAAGGGTGTGGTTTGGGATTTGGGGGCGGGCGCGCGTGCTTCATCATTAAAGACCCATTATTTTTTATTTTTTATTATAGAGATTACCCCTTAGTGCTTTCGCGTCTTTGGAGTTTTTAGAATGTAACCCCCCACATCCTTCCCCTCCATAAGACTGTTATAATACTACAATGCTTAGAACGTATGCTACTGTTTTGAATTTGTTTCGGGTCAGTGAAATTTTTTATTGAATATATTTGTTATATAAGCGTTTTACATAGGAACATTTTGTATCAAAAAGTTTTAATTTCAGATGTTTTAATGTGGAAGAGATTAATTTGAGACAAGATTGGAGATTAATTTTTTATCTCTAAATCTTATTCTTATTATTAAAAGAGAAAGAAACTGCCTTTTTTATCTTTTAATGAAACGAATTCTACAAAACTGATTTTCTTGTATTTATTATTTTGCTCGAGGCAATCCGGTTGCCATGCTCTCGAACTCTATAAGATGCTAACAAAGTTAATTCGTGTTTCCAACAGTGCCTTGTTGCATAATGAGATCAGATAGCATTAAATTGAACCTGGCTTCAAAATCTTCAAGTGAAGGGGTGTGGAAATTATAGAAGAATGAGATTTTCGGAATCATATATCCTAATTACTTTAAGGAGGCTCAGAATTGTGAGATTTATTTTCATTAGTTCTCATATGGATCTAAAATTTAATTTGAAACTATGCAGTATTCATTTTGACCCTCAAGATGGTAATAATGGAAAAGCGAGAATCAAACAACTGCTAGAACCCTAATTCACGTACGCAATAAAATAACATTTATACTGAAACATTATGAAGTAAACATTCGCATTATCCAAAGTCGTATTCTAAAACTGTTACGTCATTGTGTTGCTAGCCAACAAATGTGAGGGTTTGCCATCCAGAAAGAAACACTCCATATCACATGAGTCACCCGAAAACACTGCAATTCTGAAGGAGTTAAAAGTTAAGTGATTTCCGTACTTGATTCTTAAAAGCCGCCCACTCCGTGTTCTGCGCAAATCGCGCTATCAATTTGTCGTTGAATCGACTCTTTCATTGATTCAATTCCTATATTTAGCTATTCAGAATGACCATTAAAGTTAGTACTCTAAAGAAGAAAATACAATGGTTAAATCTCAAGGCCTGTGATCTAATCACGTAATGACACAGCTAAATTGGATTGTAACATAGGATAAAAAATAAGAAAGGAAAAAGTATCCGCTTCGCGAAAGGGACGGTTTGTTGCTTATTGTTCGCGCCGACGACGTTAACAGAGCCTCAACAATTTTGCCTGAGTGATACCGAATTAGGAGTTATTAATCGTTTTGACTGTTTTTTGTCAAACTTTTTTTGTTGTAATTTGCGTTTGAATACTAACAGATGGGTTCGCTTACCCTTTTTTCATTGCGTATTTTTGTTTTTGTGTTTTAATTTTTTTTTTCATTGTTTTGACAAATGTTGCTGCGTTTACTGTTTTCATGCACTTCTACTTATATGATCAAAAAAGATCGATTTCTAAATCGATTCGAATCGTAACCTAATGAATCGATTAACAAAAAACTCGAGATCTAAAAGGTCGATTTCAGAAAAAATCGATTTTTTTTCCCAAGTCTGCATTTACAATGTAAATATAAATCCATTTTATGAAAAACAAGAAAGATACCATAACAAACGATCTCTTATCAGTAAAGTCAGGGAATTTTTTAGTTCAGTAAATTCGGCAATTACAATTATTTTTATTAAATTTACAATTATATTATTAAAATCAAATACTTAGAATGAATTATATTTAACTGCGTATTTAGATCTGAAATGAATACATTTTTGTGTGTGAAATGAAAAGCTCAAATTTATATTTTTGTACAACATCTACATAAAAGAACAACCCCATTACTCAATACTTGCTGAAAATTAGAGTCACGCAATGAAAAGTTTTTTAAAAAATTCTGTGTGTTATATGAACATATGCAAGCTTAATAAAAAAATAATTAGTGTTTAAAATGCACTTTTCTGACATTTATGCATTCGAAAGAGGAACTATTTTTAGCATTAACTTTTCAAATAATGTTCAATTTCTATGCTCTTCATGTTTCCTGGTGAATCGCCACCTAATTTTCGTAATTTAACTGTAGTGGAAATAAATTGTTGGTGAAATTAATTAATTTTTTATTAGCATTTTTTACTTCAAATTATGATAAATAAAAGTATTAATGTTTGTGATATGTGGACATGTTTGTATGAGTAAGTTTTTTTTTTTACCTGAATTAAACTGATATTTCTGTGAATTACTTTTTTATTCTTTTTAACCCATGGCATATCAGTAACTTCTTTTTTTAGTTTATTATTATTATTTACATTTGTATAATTATTAATTTATGTGATTTCAAAAACTAATTTGCTAAAAAAAAATTTATTAAAAAGAAAAAGGAGAAAATTAAACCTCATCATTGCCATGTGTTTTTCACACGTGACTATGATAAGGCAGAACATGAATAAAAGGAAAAACTGGGAAACTTCTACGGGGTTTACAAGTACAGAGTTACAAAGCAATTTTTATAAAAAATCTGTCTAAGGAATATTTACAACTTATTCAGAAAAGAAAAATAGAATCATAAAATTCAATGATTTTATAGTTTGAAATCCAAAATTTCAAATTTGCATCAATGATATAAATAAAAGTGGCTGTTTAGACTCATTGGTTGATTTTAAGGATTTGTTGCAGTTAGTCCAAGTAACAAGAAACATTTTGTGTAACAGTTTGTCAGAAGTAACACAGAATAAATTTAAAATTAAAAAATAAAATTTAATTAATGAAGCAATATTTGAAAAAATTGTATTAACATTGTCAACTCATCCACTACAAGTTTTAAAAAAATATATTTGAACTTCAGTGGTTGAATAAAAGGTATTTTATTAACAATTGAAAATTTGAACAAGATATATATATATATATATATATCGGGAGAGTGTGAACTAATAGTATATATAGAAATTGAAAAAGATTTCAGAAATAAACTTAATCTAGAAATTTTGATTTCATTTTGGAATTGATTATTTTAATGTAATGTTTCATTGTTTTTTGTATTATTTTTTCGTTACTTTTTTATCATTTGTATTTTTTCCTTATGTAATTTTTCATTGCTTTTTCAGATTTAAATGAAAATAAAATTCAAGTTTAATTATAAGATTTTAAATTTATATTTTAAAATAAGTCGAGTTATATTGCATGCTGCAAGAGATATGTTACTCCATTTAAAATTCTTGACTTTTATGCTATGTGATACAAACTCTTTACACTTTTGGGTTATTTGTTTGCTTATAATATGTGCTTGAATAATTTAAAATAAAAATGATTTCAAATTGGTAGAGATTCAAGACTATGAATCTTATACCTTATTTTTTTTATGATGTATGACGAATTTTGAAAACGTATCTTAATTGCATGATAGAAATTATTGCATTAAAAATGGGAGTTAAATATTTAACAAGGAGGAGTAGAACACAAGGGTTTCAACTACAGTTTATTATTCTAGTGTGGTTACATATTGAAAGACAATGCTCTACTCATACTTAGCAAAGAATAGAGCAATTGGATAGGAAGGCTAGTTAAATTTTCATTGAAAAAGCTTCATTTAAGCGTATAGAAGTTTATTTTTATAAGTTACAGTTTCTTAATAGTAAAACATGTAATATTTTTTTTTCACAAATGAAAACATGTTAGTCTTTTTTGTTGAAAAGGTTCATTGAAATTCCATTATTTGGTGATTGTAATTGAAATATTTAATTTAAATTGTGTTAATATTTAAATTGTAATCTATTAACTGATTCTTTATAACCATTGAATTATGAAGAAGAAAGTATTTACACGCTGATAAAATTCTCTCAAAATAGAGAATTATTATTTGAAAGTATTCTTAAGATCTAAATAATTTCTTACTATATGTTTTAAAAATCTCTAACGTGACTCTGAGATTTCTTTCTATCTGAATTTCAATGATACTCACCAATAAAATAAAACAAACAAACAAAAAAGTAAAAGAAATTGGTTATAATATTAGATGTCCATGAAATTGAATGGTCATTTCTATAATTTTTTGAATAAATGATCATTGTAACCATTAGTATAAATGTCTGTTATCCTCTCACTTTTGATTCAAATTTTATAACTTATGCTTACTTTAAAATAGAAAACA
>BMAV01006395.1:151160-171532 GCA_019973955.1 Trichonephila inaurata madagascariensis
ATTTACTTGTATCTTGTGTATTTTACTTCTATTATTTATCTTTACTTACATTAATGAAACTAATTAATTTTATGGTAATTGCACCTGTTCTAATATATATTCATTTGACTCTAAAATATAGTTTTCCACAAAATTCCTGAAATTTGTTCATATCCTTCATTATACTGTTGCTTATTGTTAATTTTTAAATATTTATCTGAAAGTTTTTATTTTTATGACATTTCGCTATGTTTAATATGTATTCGCGCTATAATATCTTAACAATTTAATATAGATAATTAAATTTGATTGGCAAAAATGTATTTATCCTTGTAATTCGATAATCGAATCTGTTCTAAGATGGGGGAAAAATGTATCCGCTCAAACCACAAAATGTTATGTGTTCGCTCAAATCACGTCCGCTGTAGCCACGCAACCACGTAACGTACACCCCCGCATCGAAAGGCGGGGGGATGGGGGGTCCGGGATTCTAGGGGACCCAAAATCTAACTGCCGCCAAGTACAAACGTTTTGTAAGATCCAGCTTGGGGCCCTAAATTTGACTTTTTGCAGTGGTTCCTAATATCTTCTGTTACGCCATTGCCTCCTAGGGTACAGGTATTTTGGTGATAACTGTCCTAGATAAGAAAAATACTTCTTGTTTAATATAAATCCATTATGAAATTAATACTTCTGTAGTATCATTGTATTACATTTCATAGTGATTAAAATTTATAATTCTTAAGAAGTAATTGTAAAAGGAATATATTTCATGAGAGACGTGACAATTTTTTTTTAAATCGAGAGTTTCCTTCGCATTTAGGTAGTTAAGTATTATTTTATTAGCAGTAAAATGTAAAGAGTAATGTAATTATGTAAGATACTCATAAAATTTACAAAAGGAAAGGCTGATTATAAAGGTTGATTTCTTTTGCTTTCATTAATAATAAATGAAGTCTTTTGTTACTGGTATTTCTTTCAGCAATTGAAAAAAACAACTCTTTTTTCCTAATTACTTTAAAAACTGACATTATCTCATTCAAAAGAAAAAAATTTGCTTCTTTCTCTAAAAATTAAGAAATTTTGTGTAGTAAATATTTTTTTTTTTTTTTTTTTTTTTTTTTTTCATTTTCGTGTTTTAGAATAAATTTATACAAACATATATCTTGGTTCAAAATGGAATTTTGATATTATTTAGTCATTTTATATTTTGTCGAAATGAATTTATATGCTTTTGACATATAAAGATAAAGATTTGTAAAAGAATATGTTCTCAGTAACAAAGAATATTTAGTATAATTATAAACATATAATTATGAAAGAATTTTGTGTTTCTTATAGATTTTTTCCTGTTAAATGATGTTTCAATCCAAAAAAAAGAGATTACACACCTTACTCTTTTTCAACATTCGTAAAACTAACTAAGACTGTATTATAAATTAACATTTTTTATGTAATGAATTGACATTGATTCATTCCATTTGTAATTTTTTAATTGGGTATACCTATAAGTATGAAAATTTGATTATTTCCTTCCTTTGCACGATTTCTTTTACACACAAAAATCAGAATAGTACCAAATTACTTTTGACTGAGTGAGTATTAATAGTTCTTCCTTATTGGCAGATTTACTTGTGATCGATATCTCGGAAACTTTTAATTATCTCTTTCAGAGTTTCTTCGAAATTCATCATCGATTTATAATTTATTTCCTCGTACTTTTTGTGTGCCTTGGGTTATTAGGCCGATTGTTACATCAGATATCGATTATTTGTTTGATATTTCGTGACTAGTTCCTGTTTTTTCTAATTGCATGGATGTCAGTTCCTCGAATTTTTTTCATTAGAGCTTAGCCTATTTTTAGTTTTTTGTTTTATAAAACTTAAAAGTTAGAAACATTTTCTAAGATACTGAGGCGAAGTAGAATATTTTTTTCTTTTTAACATGCTTTTATTATCTTCACTTGTATGTAATGGAATCTTTGAACTCGTTTTTTACCCACTTTAAAAGGTCAGATTAATTCGAAATTTTGCACACTTGCCAAGGACCGATGTCAGTACAATAATTTAATAATTTTCTTCCATTGTCCTGATCAGGATCATCAGGATTAAAGATTTCCCATTTCCAGATTTGGTGACTAAAAGGTTAAGTTACAACCCTAAAGCGAAAACGCTCATGGTTAATACAAATACAACAAACAAAAAAAAGGGTACTTTATGTGAAAAAGGGGAAGATGCGTCAGCAGTTTCTTACCATGATATAAACAATTGCTCAGTTTTTCTGGTTTTTATTGTAGATTGAACTAAAAAATGAAAAATAAATTATAGCTTAAAAAAACTAAAAAACACGCTTTTATAGTTAATCGAACTAAAAAATAGAAATTAGTTTTTAATATAATAAAATGATTAACGAGAAAATTAATGTCATTGTGGTAAAAGTGTGGGGGGAGTGCTTATACTACATTTTTATTTTACACTAACTCTGCATTTGGGAATAGAACGAGTAAAAAATTATAACAATTGATAACGAGCACCCCACGCTTTTACCACAATGACATTGATTTTTTCGTTAATCATTCTATTCTTATATTAAGAATCATTTTTTACTTTTTTTAGTTCAATTAACTATAAAAGCTTGTTTTTTTAGTTTTTTTAAGTTATAATTTATTTTTCAATTTTTTGTTCGATCTGCTATAAAAACTTGTTTTTTTAAACTATAATTTATTCATTTATTAATTAGTCTTTTTTGTTTGTTGTATTTGTATTAACCATTAACGTTTTCGTTTTTGGGTTGTAACTTAATCTTCTTGTTGAAAAATCTGGAAATGGGAAATGATTTAGCCTGATGATCCTAATCAGGTCAATGGAACTAAATTATTAAATTATTGCATTTTTATCGGTCCTTGACAAGTGTGCAAATTTCGAATTAATCTTACCTTATAAATTGGTTGGAAATCGAGTTCAAAGATTTCATTACATACAGATGAAGCTAATAAAAGCGTGTTAAAAAATAGAATGTTTAATAATATTTGCAATTTTTATCTTAGCAGAACAAAACTATTATTGATATTAATGGGTTCAAAAGGAATTAAATTATAATGTTAATAAAGGAATTTAATCAACACAGTTAATTTGCTTATAATTCCTTATATGTAAGTTTCTTATCTTTAAATTTCGTAACATTCTGCTACGAAACTGAGTTGTAACACATCAAAATTATTAGATAGTTGGATTTCCCATGTCATGAACCTCCTATATTCAACTTTTCCTTAACTTCTCTTCTATACTTTAGGAAGTATTCAATTTTAAAACTACAATTGGAAATGACGGTGTCTTAAGGTACGTACATTATTCTTTTAATAGTAATTATATCGGTCCACTTTTCATGTGTAATTAATTTAGAAAGTGTAAAATATTTTCATTTATTTACAAAAAATAATTTCGTAAATTGGTCCGGTAGTTTTTTTCTTCTAATAGCTATAGAAAAATCATCAAATTTAAATTAAATTTAGAACATAGGCTATTTAGACTATTTTCTTCTTAATTCTGCAAAAAAAATCTAACTTCACAATAAAAAATATTTTTGAGAAATTAGTTACCTCTCAGTCAGCTGTGTTTCAATTTTTTACTATAAAATACATTCTTTTTGCACTTAAAATATACCCTTCCCATATGTTGGACAAAAAAAATTCTCATGCGTCACCTTTTTTCGTTCAATTTTAGAACCTTACAAGACTCTTGTGTTGAAAATCTTATCTTCATTTCTGCTTACTTTACTCCCACATTGGCAGTCTGAAAACCAGAAAAGACAGAAAAATACACTCATTTAAAATTCAGGTGTTTCATGATATGTGAGCGATCAACTATGCGATCATTGAGTAACACTTCTAGTTACAGCAAAATCAACTGTTGTTTTGAAAGATCTTTATGTGTTTAATCGGTATTTACAAACTCTAAAATAGAAAGACTATTTTGAGTTTCTAATTCTTCCACCTAAGTATTTTTAACGCGTTTTTATTTGCTTCACATGTATGTAACGGAATCTTTGAACTCGATTTTTACCCTTTTAAAAAGATCAGATTAATTCGAAATTTGCACACTTGTCACAAAGACCGATGACAGTACAATAATTTAATAATTTTGTTCCATTATCTTGATCAGGATCATCAGGATTTCTCATTTCCAGATTTAGTGACCAATTCCAGATCCCATTTCCAGATTTGGTGACTAATCCCAGATCCTCTTTCGAGATTTAGCAACTAAAAAAAAAAAAAAAAAGATTAAGTTACAACCCTAAAGTGAAAATGCTCATATTTAATACAAACACAACAAATAAACAATAAAGTGTTCTTTACCTGCAATTTTCTACTTTTTAGTTCGATTAACTATAAAAGCATGTTTTTTAGTTTTTTGAAACTATAATTTTTTTTATTGTTCAAATGAAGATAATTCTATAACTAAAGATAGTACTGTTATATTTCAGAATAGGGACAGAATTCAAAAAGTGTGTGGGGGGGGGGGGCGCGGCTCAACAAGGGGCATCTTTTTCACTTGACCGTGGTTAAAAATTACGAGGGTTGTCTTCAATAACCTTGGTGTTGTTGCTTTGAAGCTAGATGTGAATAAAACAATTAATCAGTCAAGCGTATCCAAACAGAAATCAACGGAAGTGTTATTTGTTTACATTGTTCTTAAAGGACAAGTCTTTGTCGACCTTTACGTTTTTTATTACTAGGAGCGTAATTCCTGTTGAATTATCAAGCGGTTTGATTTAATCCTTTAACTGTCAAGTTAGTTTAATGATTTAAGTACATAAATTGACAATTTTTTTATGGCAAAAATCAAATGTTTAGTACGAAATGAAATATACTTAGTAGTTAAAAATTGATAGCTTGAATTACAAGTATAAAAATTTTTAGGGTATTGTAGCAACTGCATATTCGCTTGTGGTGGCTGCCACACAGCGTGGCAGTGGTAAAGTTCGTTTCTGGTAGAGCATTATGTTCTAAAAAAGTAAATAAATAAAAAATGAATACATATTAATAGTTCAATAATTCAATTTTGTATGGTATAACTGGAAACACACACTTTTCCAAGTACAAACCTCCTTAATCATTACACCAGAGAAAGAGAGAGAACCCTGATTCCTTCCTTATCTTTTTTCCATTTTGCGACCTTTTTTTAACAGTAAACTTTGCTCTGACTTGTAGACTCACGTTTCGCAGAGTAGGAGAAATATGGGATATAAAATGTGTTCACTAAAATGGGCAGGGTTATCTACTGTGGGTGGTCTGCCAGCATTCTTTTGTCCAGAAGCTGCATCATCATACTTATAAAAAAAGCTCTTCTGCAGCTTGGATTTGAATTCTAAAAGTGTAATACGCTGTATTTGGGTATTGCAATGAGATGTACTAAAAAAATTACCCTGCATAATACTTGGGTGTGCACTAATGCCTTGCCCGAGGTAATCTCGGGCATAACTGTTAAAATGTTCCTAACTTTCTATATTCATTTCTTAAAATGTTTTTGAAAATTGTTTCTTTGAACGTTTAAATGTACTATCCTTTCTCAAGTCTTTGTTTTCATTTAAGACGATAAATTCACTGTTTTATTAATTTCGGTCTAAGTAATTAATTTTTTTATGGTTGTGTGACTTATTGCTTTCCATTATTATCTCTAGGGAGCGTCATTTTCTTTCTATTTTTAAGAACAGATGATTATTAAATTATTGAAAAATTATAGAGATAGAAAGTCGCACCTTTAAATATATTTAGTCGCCAAGTTTCTTTCGGTGGCATGGCTTCGAAATCAGGAACTAAAGATTTCATGGCACTCCTTTTTTCCAGAAAAAAGAGCCAAAAATAATATTGTGTCTGCAAAAAACGATACCGTTAACCGGAACAAGTGATAGAAAAGTGAGTTCCGGTTAAATTGCCAATGAAGAAAAAGTCTACTCATTTTGAAAACATAGTTGTTTTTCTTCTAGAATTCTGTTTTTTCTCCTAATATCAGGAAACGACTTCAACTCTTACGACTAGTCCACTTAGTTCTATTTTTAAATCAATTATTTTCTCAATATTTTGTTGAAAGCTAGTCATTTAGTTTACTCCATTTCTTGATCACTAGTATAGAATTGTGATCCATAGTTACTTTTTGTATTTTTGAAACAAATTTATCATTACGCATGTGAAAAAGTAATGATCCCATGGCATTTTGTAGAACATTCTGTCCTGGTTTGACTATTTTTTAGCAAAATTCGTTTGATATGTGTTCTTGGTCATCAGACATTTTCGAACCACTCTTAAGGGATAGTCTGTTTTTCAATCACTTTCGATAATTTGAGATTAAAGGAAATTGGGAGACCACAACTCACGTGACTATGTTCAGTGATACACGTGACGAGTAATGAGTTCGAGATTTTTTTTTTCTTCAAAGATCATCGTTCAGAAAAATGGGGTCTTGTGCCTTGTTGTGCCAATCATTAATTATTTTTTTATTCCTTAATAAAATTATTAAATTCACAGATATTACTGCAATTTTTTGTATTTCACTGTTGGTGCTTTTATTTATGTAAGTATATAACTCTAATAGGTTTTTAAAATTTAATAAACAACAACATATTTAAATATCTCTTCAAATAAAAATAAGAAATAAGAAGTATGTTTTGATAATTTTAACAATATAAAGAAACACAATAAAAAAAATAAGAGTATTGAATTATAGATAACTGGTATAGCAACAATTCCTAAAATAATTTGAAAATCCGATAGAAAATACATACATGTATTTATGCCGTTCTTTATTTAATTCAATTGATTGGACAATTGTTGTAATCGTTTTTTATTAAATATTAATTAATGCAAGTGCTAGCTTTTATGAAGGTCGCACAAGAAACTCACGAAGGCCACGGGGTTTCCCCACCTCTGACATATACTCTATGAAAAATAAAACAAATCGGATAAACTACTTTTCTTATAATTTTCTTTTCATATTTTTAGCTAAATTGTTATCTTTAAGATTTTTGTACAATTATTAGTTTTATGATTATGTTGTGGCAGTATATTATAAAGGGATCTATGAAGAAAACTTTTCTTTTAAAAGGGATCGATATTAGAAAAAACTCGCAAACCCCTGCTCTTATAGGGAATTTAATTCAAAACAATAAATTTAGTTCGACTTGAAAAAAAATTAAACAGATACATTTCATGTAACGTAAATTGTAAAGACATAAAATATTACATCATTTTGACTTCCAGTTATTTTTGTATTTAATTACAAGAAAAAGTGAACATGATAAAAGTGAAACGTAAATATGCATGAATTTTTTCTACATTGTATTGTATTGTA
The DNA here is from genome assembly GCA_019973955.1 of Trichonephila inaurata madagascariensis. NCBI lineage: Eukaryota > Metazoa > Arthropoda > Arachnida > Araneae > Nephilidae > Trichonephila > Trichonephila inaurata. The sequence continues at coordinate 158,486 of BMAV01006395.1, forward strand.
TTATATACGTAATTTTGATTTCAAACTTGAAAAAAATATTTGCTCTGGATATTGTTTAAATTAAAATACGCTTCATTTATCATTACTGTATTTTTTAAAAAATCAATTTTGGTTAGTATTGTTGATAGAAATCAAGCTAAAAATATTCTTAACAGGGATATTCGACATAAAATGGATTTTGCATTAGTGTATGCATAACTTTATGATATAAACCGAGGAAAGAGAACCCTTTTTCTTGCGATCTCTAGACCTACTGAATGAGATCTTCAAAAAGGAGCTTGGTTTTCAGAGGAGGAAAAAGCATCTTTCATTTTTTATATGCTTTTATTTTTAATTCGATTCAATATAATTGTCTGTGAAACAGACAAAACTTTAATTAATTTCACTATATTTATATTGACGTAACTTTGGTGTTGGAAGATTTATGTGAAGACTTCATCTCTTTGGACATATAATTTTTCAGATGAGGCAAAAGAAACTTCCACGGATTTTTTAATTTTGCAGTCTAAAATGATTAAAAGCGTAAACAATTTTTATTTGACATGGGTAACAGGAAATTTTTTTAAATTTCATTGTAGTCTTAGGTTTAAGGTTTACTCCCGGTAATATTTATGTCAAGCCTCGCGTTTTCAGTCTTAATTCTTTTCAGAATAATAGAAACTGTGGCATCACAAGTGAGACTAAGCCCTCACCTGACTAGGCGTGACGGTTAAAGCTAAGGAAAGTTAACTGGTGCATGGTTCATTTCACCTTCCGGTAGTTCAGAATGACGAGTTCCAGTGCCAACAGTCTTCATGTATAATTATTCATATTAAGCTTAATTTTTTTTCAAATATCGATAAACCAAAGTAGTTTGAAATATGCGAGTCATCAAAAGTAATATAAAATGTGCATTCCAGTTTAAAAACTATTTAATATACCTGGTACAAACTGATTTTAGAATATATTTTAATGCTGTCTTTTCATTGAAAATGAGAAGACTTTTTTTGTGTGTTTAAATATATTACAAATTGCTTTTCGTTTTGAATTTTTAACTCTGTATTTAAAAAGATACAGACATTTCTGGTTCATTATGAATATGAAGAAAAAACACAGAATCTTCAAAGAAATTTTGCTGCAATCCACATTCTGCTGAAAGATGGTTGTAAATAATTATGTGAGTCAGCATATCTACTCCTTCCTCTTACATATACTATGAACTAGGTCAAGAACTTTTCGTACTACGCAATTCTCTACCTTTTTTTCAGAAAACTGGGCTCCACCCTTGGTTTTAAATACTCGTAATGTACCACATTTCTTTGCAATAACCTTCTGTTTTCTTATTATTATTCTAAGTTTCTCGTCGTAATTCCCTTCTAATTCAATTGAGTAATTACAGACAAAAATGTAACTGTTATATAAGTATTCGAAAATAACTACTGTTTTCCTTTTTTAAAATACTTTTTTCATAAAATGGGATCTGATTAGTTTGTTCTTACGTTTGTTAAAGAGTACTTACTTTTTTGAGATTTCATGAGCACCTGAAAAATTATTTGAAACTTATTTTTATGCTTGGTTACTTAAAATTATATTCTTATCTTTTTAGGGAACCATTTTCATTTCAAAAATTATCTTACAGTGAATAAAACTTCATGGAATAATTTTTAAATTTAAAAATATTAGTTTTTGATACGTTTTGATTTATAAAAATCATGACTCAATAGTAATATCAAAAATTATAATGCTTTAAATTTGATCACAGGTTAAATATGAACTTTAGTAGTTTTTTACTTTTAATTACTAATAAACTTTTTGTCGTCATAAATATAATATTACAGAACAAAATTCTAAATTTTATTATTGCTTATAAATGTGTGAATTGTGATATAACTTTAAAAGCAAACAAATTTTCGATATTAAAGCCTTAATTGATTAAAAATGTGACATTAAAATCTTATTAGATATAAAAAAAACTTCATTTTTCGATATCAAGAATGTAAAAAACAAACTAGTTTTTAGTAGATTTTTTATACCTACTTAACAATTTTTATTGCGCTTGTTTTTTTTTAAACCAAACATATTATCATCTGTTGCAGATTTTAAAGGATTAAGTATTTATAAGAGCTATTGTAAAAACACGTCATGCTATCTCTTTTTAAGATCAGAGAAACATGTTCGCAAGCGTTGAAATTTGAGAAAGAATTTTCATTAAAAAAGAAAAAACTGTGACCTTGTTTTAAGTTGAAAAGCACGTGGCTGTCATTTCCTCTTTCTTATCCCTTTTCTGTTTCATCACCCTTTTTCTTACAGATTTCATTATTTTTTTTTCTTTAAAAATGTGTCTTCAAAGTCTTTCAAATTTAAAAAAAAAAAATCTGTGAAGTCCATTTAGTGTGGCCATAAACTTGAAAATTTAAGTGGAAGAATGTGACTGATACAAAGAAAACAACACAAAAGTCTGATATTTCTTTGTGGTATTACGCTCTAGTTTATGATAATACTCTCTATAATTTTGTCTTCTGTCATTTCTTTCGTTTCACCAATAAAACAAAAGCTATTTAATGAGCGCCCGGATAACGTTTCTCTCAAGGCAATTGCTTATTTAAAGAAATGATGCGAGTATTTTAAGTAGAATGGACTAAAGAGAAAAAATTATACTGCGTTCAAAACTTACAATAAAGAGGAAAAAAACATCGTTATGTTTTTACTTTTCTCTTAATATTCTTTCAAATTTCTGTTATTCTACATGCAAGATCCATTGCATCTTCAAAATATGCTGTAGATTTCTAAGAGATGCTTGTACTTTTAAAAGATATTTGAGGCAAATATATGTTCGTATACGGATGGATTGCATGATTGCATCGCACTGCGAAGTTATACAAAAGCTATGTTTATATATGGTATGGATATTATATAAGACTATCTGAGACACAACCACGCGTTATTGTGGCTTTGTTGCAATACGTTGATTTAATATTACATTTAACTATTCAATGCAATCAAATTAATCTTCGCTTAAAATTTCGTAGAGTCGTAATTAAGCATAAAACAACATAATATTTTTAAGCTTGCTTTTTATTCATCTCATATTTGAATATAGTTAATGTATCCCAAATAATGAGTTGATCCAGTTTTCATAGGAATCGGTTAACCGATGTAGAAGTTGGTATGCTACAGCACAACCTGATGGGGAGATTCAACAAAGTGAATAACGAAAACGAATTTACCACGAAAAAATACAAATACATTCAAATTTTAAAGGTGAATGGTGTAGAAGTTGACCTGTAATTATTTCGTGCAGAGAGTTAATATTTTTAAAATTTTCATGTCTTAAAGATTTTTGCAGTTGTAAAAAGGAAGGAGAGGATATTTTCTGGATTTTATGATTTCTCATATTAAAAATATAATAATAAGTTTGAATAGTATTAAGGAGGTGTCTCACTTCTTTGAGAACTGTAATTTTTTTTTTCGGAAACTGCTTTATTGGAAATTTTATAAATTTTCCTCAAATTTTTAAACAAATCTTTAAGAACTTGCGAAAAAAGGTATATTTCAGATCAAAATGTCAAAAGAATTCATATATTTTAAGAAATGTATTAATAAAATAAATAGGTGTCGATAACGATTTTTAATCTATGTAAAGATTGAATTTTGCAACGGGTTTATATATTTTCCATGCCATTGAAAATCAAATTTACACCACTGTTCTAATTTTTTAACTCATACTGAATTTCAAATTCTACCCAAAACAATACAAGGAACACTTGTATAATTTTTTAAATTTAATATGTCAATTGTTATTTGTGAATTATATTTTTTTACACATTGATTCATAGTAAAAACGTATATATTTTGTTCATTGTTATGAAATATATCTATCATACTTACTTTTTATTTTTTCTTCTAATCATAGCATCAAAGTAAAAGCTATTGTAGAAAACTGGGATTTCAAATAATTTAGTTTAATAATTCCATTAGTTTGGATAACTTAGGTAAAATTCCAGGTTTTAATGTAATTGAATATTTTATATCAACTGTTTTGAAATGTAAGCATCATCGAGATAGATGTTAGGGAATATTCTTGCTCAATTTTAATTATACTTTAAAATCAAGCAAATTTTCGCTTTATATAAAAAATATACTGATATATATTTTTTAAAAAAATTGATAAAATTATTTTAACATAATCTGAAGTCTCCCGCGAGACCGCACGAGGAAGCAGATGTTATCAAGATATATCAAGTTTTCCAGGATTGCTCTAAGAATGGAAATCAGTTGTCGACATACTGTAAAATATTCAAAATCTAGCACAATGACAAAAAAAATCGAATAATTGTTTTGTGTTTTCTGCTTTGTCAGTTACATTAATAATTTCTCCATTAAAATTATTCTGTAGAATATTTTCATTTTTTATTCTTGCATTAAAATAAGGATTAAGTGCGTGCAGCAAAAGTTTTATTTAAGCAAATATTTTTCTTTTGTTGCAATAATCGTTGCTTGGAATAAAATGTCTTTCAAACGACCTTATAGCAAATCGAAAAATCTTTTAAAATGGAAATCACACGTTAATGATGAGTTTATCGAAATTATACCACGCAAAAAACAGAAAGGTACGAAATATTGTATGCTTTGCCTACAGGAGCACTAAGTTCTTGCATAAAATAATTTTAAATATGAATAATGTGACTAATGTTGCAATATCATGTTCTATAATTTAAAATATTTTGAAAATCATTTTGTTTATACTAAGAGATATAAGTAGTTATTTAAGCTCACGTGTTATGTCCTGTCTAGAAACGTGAATACCTGAAATCTCATGCAATATTCTGAAAAGAGTCTTATTTTAAGAAATATAGTTATAGAAAGCAATTCTTATATATTCATGAATTTGGAGTTACATAAAATAATAGATAAAATTTGTTAAGAAAAATCTGCCTAAGTGTGCAGTTTTATGTGAATATTTAGTTGAAAACTCTTATTAAGAGATGGAATTTTTATTTTGTTTTACATAAACAGAAAGAAACATGAAAACTAGTGCAGGAGTTCCAGGGCTCATCAGACGGCCTTGGCGCGCTTTAGAAGCGGTCACCTGCGTAATATGACTTTTGTGCAGGGGGTAAAGTCTTTCTTTACCTGTCCCTGCTTCTGCTCATCTTCTGGACTGCTGGGAAATTTCCCAGCGACAGTTGTACGAACAGCAAGACCTGGTGTGTGACACTATTACGCGGAAAGATCAAATGGACTTGGTGTAGGTTTTCCTGCTCCAAGGGGATTGGAAACAACAACATGAAAACTTATTTTGTTGAATAACTTTGCTATTGAAATGAATTCGTTAAAATCTTTCATGTAGTAATTCTATGTTCGAAATGTTATTTTCATTAGTAAAAAAATAATTTTATTTTAGTGATGTTTCTAAAATTGCTGATATAAATGAAAAATAATATTTGTTTTTCACATAGGGGAATATCTTTAATAAATCAATTCAGATACTTGCATATATACGGACGATATTGACATGATTGTTAGAAATGAGAGGACCTAAAGGGTACATTTTGTTGCATTCGAAAAGTCGGCTGAGAAATTTAACCTTAATATAAATATAGAAAAAAAATACACATGGTTTCTACAAAAGATAGCACCAGGCCATTCTTTGAAGTTGAACTTTTTATCTGGATTCTATAACTGACTCTGATAATAATATTGATGTGGAAATTAAAAAGTGAATACTGTCATCAAATAGATGTTTAAACAGTCTTCGAACCTTCTTTAGATCAACATACATAAAGAGAGATATAATATTACTACTATACAAAACTATTATACATCTAGTCCTAACCTCTATGATTCTGAGACTTGGACCCTCACTAAGAAAGAAGAGACCAATTTTACCATTTGTACAAGAAAGATCCTGAGAACCATTTTTGGTTTTTATAAAGAGGGGGAATTTTATGAAAGCGAACAAATGCTGAAATTTACAAAAATTGTAAGGACATTCATGTAATAAAATTCATGAAATTGAATAGAATTTGATTTGTAGTGCATATTTGCCGCTTCTCTTGGATACTACTAGCCCAACATATAAGATCTTCAGACATAAACTTATGGGTAGTAGTACTAGTGTACGACCAAGACTTTGATGGCTGGACTCCATTAAGACTGATTTCAAGACCATAAGGGTATGGAACTGGCAACAAGGAGAACTGCTTGGAAAAATTTTCTGGAAAAGGCCAGGGCCCACCTGAGGCTGTTGAGCCAACTATGATTATTTATTTTAAATTGCTAATTGATATTTTTTTAACTCTAAATGGACTAATAATGCAAACACACACACACAATTTAAATTTAATCAAATTTTCATTTATTCATGAATAAATATAGAATTTTGATTAGTTTAATTTTGATTATAACATATTTTTTTAAAAATAGAGAGTAAAATGTTTACTTGAAAATTAAACTTGTTTTCTAAAAAATGTTTTTTGAAATTAATTTATATGCTTAAGGTGGTCGAAGTTTCGATTGATTTCATGTTTCAATAAAGTGAGACACATTTCTCATAACATTAAAGAAGAAAAGAAGATTCAAATTGTTTCTGGGTCATTCTAAGCATTATATTTTTGTGTCAAAAGTTTAAGTAATTAGCCTTGTATACATAACAATGTCTTAGGCGTTTTTATACCAAAGATGAACGCCTTGAAATTCCTTCCTCTTTCATTATGCAGAATATTCCGGAAAGTGAATAAGTTTTCAGGTCACAGAGATACTTTTTGAAATTCTATCTGAAAGATAAAACTACACTGAAAATGAATTCATTGTGTGTTTTTCGTTTTTAGATGACTTTTCTTAACTTAAAATATTAATCATTTATTGAAAAAATAAATCTTTATTAATAAATTTAGAAAGTAATTTTGTTTCCTTATGTTTAAACATTTATATTCGTAAATGGGATTTTCCAAGACCGAATTTTTTTTATTTTTTTTATTGCATGAATTGATGATTACTTGAGAATCAGCCCAGTAAGTTACGGTAGTTAGTCAGTTTTCTCTTCTGACACTTTCGAATATACGAAGGAAATCTTAACAGATGTCACTGTTTTAATTGGAGGAAAAAACTATAATATTATTTTCGACAGAAGCCGGCTGAGTGGCGTGGTTGGTTTGTCGCTGGCCTTCTGCACCAAAGGTTGCAGGTGCTACCCCTGCCCAAGTCGGTGAATTTTCATGATGCAGAAAATCGACAGCGGCAATGTCGTATGATTATACGGCATATAAAAGATCCCTAGAGTTTCTGTTAGACTTGGGAGCTCTCGGCAAATTTAAGCCCTAGTACAGGTTCGCATCGTCAGAGCTCAGGTGCCTTCCTCTAGGGAGGAAACTGGGAGTCAAAAATACCTGTGGCGATTGGTATCCGCCTGTATGGTTCCGCACTAAAAAGAGATACCAGCTTCCGGAGAATGTACTAGGTCTGCAATGGTAAAACACCAATCCGCAGCCGATTAGGAATAAAAAAAAATAAAGTAAATTTAAAAATAAGCACTAGTTGACTGAAAAAAGGAAAAATTGGCATAAAATATTAAATTGATACTTTTATCTCATTATCGGTAAATGTTTTATATGTTTATTTATTTATCCGTTATTTATTTTCAATCAGTAAATTTCATCAGAATTAATTAAAATTACTGATTGAAAATAAGTCCACTTTTCATTGCAATAGAATAACTGTGCGCCTCGAAAGTTACTCTCGAATGTGAACGATTATTATAATTTTTGGAATCTTTTTAAGCAAAGTAACAAATATAAAGAGATCAATAATCGCGTATAAAATTATGCTATTTATTTAGCTGATGAAATAACAAAGTTAATTTTATTTCTGTCTTCATTATACAATGAATGTGTGTGTGTGTGTTTTCAAATTTTTTCAATCGTTAATAAGATACTTTTCATTTATCCACTGAAGTTCAAATACATTTTTTTAAACTTGTAGTTGATGACCCTTGATGTTAAAAGTTTTTTCAAATGTTAATTCATTAATTAAATTATATTTTCTAATTTTAAATTTGTTCTGCGTTATTTTTGACGAAGTTAGAACTAGTTTACCAAAAAAGTAAAAAAGTAATATTAAAAAAAATGGCACCAGTAAGTTTTTCTAATGAATTTTTTCTAGACTTCAAAAATATTTTTTTAAACTTGTAGTGGATGACACTTGATGTTGATACAATTTTTTTCAAATATTGATTGATTAATTATATTTAATTAACTGAAAAATTTTCTTTGTCGACCTAAGTAGGAATTGACTTCAAAATTTTTTTTTTAATATTACCTTTTTTTTTAAATTTAAAAACTACTGGGATCCCAAAAAATTCAGGGGAAAATATCACTCAAACATTATTTGAAATTAGTAAACAAAAAACATAAAGGAAAAAGGGGAAATTATAAAAATTGATTTTTACAGAGTTTATATGATCTTAAATATTGTAGAAAACAAATATACCATAATTAAGAAATTAGTACAAATGTATATGTATGAATCAAAATATTATATTCTGGCCAAATCTTGAGCATTTTATCATAAATTAAATGATGAATTTTTAACACTTATTAGTTTAGTAGTATTAATAGTTAGAATAAAAAAAATTATGATTTTTTTTTAGCATCTGATATATATTTTTTGAATTAACTTTAAATAGAGTAATAAATTTTTTTTAGAATTCCTAGTATTTAATGACTTCTAGAATCTGTTTACAATTTGAATCTAATCTAGTTAATGTACGAAATCAATTCCTTGATTTAATATGAATTTTGATAACATACTTATTCACAATTCTGCTACAATACTTCAATTTTATCAGTAATTTTAGACTTGACAATGAATGAAAAGGAAGATAATGCTATTTTAGCATAAAATGAAATCAATCAAAGTAATCTTTCTTCTTTGTTGAATCTACTTTACATTTTCATCTAAATTCCAAACAATGCTTTACCTTGTAAATGTTTCATGTATCAAATGGATTTACATGACTCCACTAAAATTCAATAAGAACTTCAAAAACAATCAAATGATATGTTTTTCTATTATTGTCTCTTTTTCTTTGTGTGTCTTGTAATCTTTTTATTTCTAATCTAAATTTTTGGTGGATAAAGTCTCATTTTACAATTTTGATCGTTTTGCATAAAATTCATTTTTAAAATTATTTAATATTTATTCCAAAATCGTGTATTATGGTTATTATTTTGAAGTTATAATGATAAGTTTTTACATCTCTTTCTCTTTCGTGTATATTCTTTTTGCATTTCAAGTTAATTTAATATTATAAAAGCATCCCACTTTTTATACGAAAAAGATTTAAATTTAAAAAAGTCAGATTATTTTAGTTCGTTTCAATAAAAATTTCGGTATATGAATTCGGAAATTTTGGAAAAATTAATCATCATATCATGGCTAATATTGTTTTTTACCTCTAAAATTTTAAATTGAAATTTATTGTTATTTTGGAAAATTATTATTATAAATTGAAATTAAATTGATTCGCAATTTTTTCTCGTTTTTTAGAAAGCATTCAGTTATCAAAGATTAAAGTTACAGAAGCACCATTACCTAATTTTTAAAAGCTATGCCTATATTGTATACTATGTTTATCAGTAATTTATAAAATTTATGTTTACATTGTATGTGTTGAATATCTAAAATATTTGTGTTATGTCAATTTCTAGAAACAATTTTTAAAATATATTAGAATTTATTATGATTACTCTTTAAAAGTTTAACATAACAATGGAGAGAGGTAAGAATTAAATGCGATTGCCACTTGATCAGTTTTTATTTTCTTTTTATGCTGAATTGCTTTGAATTGAGTAAACATATCTGCCTTTACATTTCTTATGAGAAACGACAGCCATTGTTGAATTGTCTGTAAAATATAAAATATTGTCGACATTTATCATCAAATTGTTTTCATTTCATTTTAGTTTTTTTTTTCTTCAAATACTTCACATATTTACAAATACCTATCAGAATACTTGGATTTTGACCAATGTATTCATTTTGAGAAAAAGATGACAATTTATGTCTTTTAAAACAATTTCAAAATGTGAAAATATTTCGAAATGTGAAACACAATCGATTGTTCTTTTTCAACGCCATAATATTTATTCTCTTAAAAGTGAAATAAATTCTAATAATGTGTACGAAAAGCATATTCTTTGAAATTCACAGAACCAGTATATGGTAAAAAGGAAACATTTTGACAATATTTATTGAGCACTGCATACGTCCAACAATTTTGCTGCTGAAATTCATTATTAAGTTGAAACATTGATTAGTGTAATTTCCTCCTACATTATATTATGTGCTTTTAAAATGTTAGTATTCATTGCATTTCTTAAAAAGTTAACAAGCATAATCAAAGAACTTGTATAATATTTTCGGACTGAAGAGAAATTCTCTTGTTTTGTTGTTGTTTAACGTACTTGTAGCTTTCTTCGTAACTGGTTTTCATTGGCTCTTGTATTTAATATGTTCGAAAAATTTTACATTTCTTTTTCTCCTTTTACCAATAAAAACGCTAATTATTTAAAGAAAACTTAAAAATTTAAATAATTATTATTGTCTTAATATGTTCAGGTCGTTTTTCTTGGCTTTATAAAATGAAATGTTAGTTGGAGTTAAATTTTATGGCTGCCATATTAATTGATCATTAAATCTTTCATATTAAATAAGTTCGTAAAGAAGGTACTTTCCCGAGATAGGTAGAAAAGTTTGATCTTTGTCGTAAGATCACAATAAACCTCTTTTGTATTAAGATTTTAAACTAAGAAAACTCATTTTTATTGTTTGTCTATATTTTGAATTTTAATGAAAAAAAATATTGATTACCATTTTTTATGTGTTTTAGTAATGAATCACAAATACATCACGTTCTTAAATTCATAATTTTGAATTTTGTCAATAAAAAAAGAATGTCCTGGTTATATATATATATAAACAAAATTTATATAACTTTTTCTTAATTTTGAATCTTGGAAATATTTATTTGAAATTTACCGTTATTGTCAATTAAAGTACTTAAAGTAAGGTAACACTACCTCATCTAACTTTTTATATTTCTTTCTTTCTCTCCTTTTCTTGTTGAGAAGGCATTCTTTTCCGATTTCAAAAAAATGTATAAGTTTTTTGTTGTATAACTTATAATTATTTTAAATATTGCGAGTCCATTCATTTTTTTTATTATAAACAGTTAAATAATTAATAACTACACGTTATAGAATCAGTTTTTGCAAAACTGTTTTCGATATGCAATTCTTCTATTTAAATTTTGTACAGTAATTTATCAGTTTTATAATATATATTAAATTTATTTTTATTCAAATAATATCGTTCTTATTCCGATAATGTTGAGCCCAACTGGAATGTAGTTACCAATCAATATGACTGCTTTTAGCTTGAGAAAAGCTTAAATATCTGATTCAATATGTTAAAAACATTTATTATTAATGTATTTTACTAAGAACGCCTATCTCAAATTGAGCGTGCAGAAGTTGGAAAACTTAGTTATATTGTTTCCATCGTTTTCTTCCGCTGAAAAAGTTTTGGACAACTTCTTTGGGTAGTTTGTCAAACTGTCAAGAAAAGAAAAGGAAAAAAAATTAATATCATGTTTAAATTTGGAAATGAGTGGTTTGTCTTTTGAATTTCATATCCATCAGTAAATGTGTAATAATTTCTGATATTCTTTTGAAAGAAAATATTTTCACTAAATTGCATGAAAAAAAAATTTTTTTTAACAAGAAAAATTTTATGAAGAAAAATTATAAAAAGTTGATAATACATGAAGTAATACCTTATGAAAACCAACTGATAAAATCCTTTTTACGGAAATACAAAGCAAATTATTTTTTACTATTCTTAATGGAAAATGAATTTACTTTTAGATGTCTTTTTTTGTCAAATATTTTTTAACTAAAAACACATTTAGATATAATAAATAAAGGTTGTAGAATATTTTAAAATTTAACATTTTTTTAACACTAATATTATTTAATCACTTTGTTTGTAAACTGGAATTTCGACGTATTAGTTCATTATTATTCGGCTTATTTTACTAGCTCCAGTATTATTTTTAATTACCTGTTTTGTTATCAGAGCGTAAACATATAATTGAAAAGAAACACATTTTACTCCAAACCAATATACGTAACTTCATTCATAGGAAAATATCAACAAAGGAAAATAGCCTGTGGCATAGCATTATGCCCGTTATCTCTTCCGCATTTATCTTTTAATCTTCAGAATTGAATAACCAGTTAAAAGAACAATTTAACAAGAATCCGCGTGAAATCATTGTTTTTCCTAATCTCCCGTCTTGTTATGTGTACTTACCTGTGATAATCCTTCCATTTCAATTCTTTCTTTGAAGTTTTTTTTTCTTTCACATATCATTCTGTTCCGTTCAGCCTTGTATTGCGCAAGGACAGCATAGATTTATGTTCACAGAAAAATGGACTTCCTGTGTCATTGACGTTCGGGATTTTTGATGCTTTCTTACCACTCATAATAGTGAAGGCTCTTTTGGAACCGTTGCGTAACCAAATCGTGGAAAATTCAATTGTGTTACGCTATCTTATGTGATGACAGTGACTGGATACGATAAAATACTTTTCTATTGCTATATTTCTCAGGCAGAGACGAATGGTGCTCGTAAATTAATTTCCTCCGCCCTTGCTTGCATTTCCCGTTTTGTGATTCAAGTGTCAGAAATTTTTATGTACCTTTTGTCCACGTGAAACCTCTCTTCGTCCTGTCCATCCTATAAAATTGTTAAAGGACTTTAAAACCTTTTGTCCTGTTAGCTACCATGTGAGTGTCGTGGCTTTTGTATGTCTAGTTGTCGAGAATTGTTGTAATAAATAATAATTTAAAACCAGTTATGATGCATGGATTTCGAAACTATATTTATCGATTCATTGGATGACAAAATTAATCAGTTTAGTAGTAATGTTCGTATACGTTTAATAATATATAGCAGGGAGGGCCATTGTTTCGGCTAGAAGGCCACATTTTAGAAGGCGGGGGGGG
>BMAV01006395.1:171632-185550 GCA_019973955.1 Trichonephila inaurata madagascariensis
AGTGGCAGTTTTACTTTATTTATTGTGCTAATTTCATATCTATCTGCAAGCCCATTTAAGAGGATGGTGGTCCTTCACCATGTCAAGTTTTGGTCAAAATTGCGATTTTGGTTTTTAATATTAATAATATTCCTTATATTTCATAGAATAATTTTGTCATTTTGATTAATAATTACTGAATAATTTTTTTTTATCTTACTCATATAAATGTTTAAAATGCAATTTTCTTAGTTCGTAAATATTTTCCCTTTTTATTGTTACTTAAAATGCTCCTTTCGTTTCAAATTACGTCATATGACTTTGAAATTTTCACAACTTATGAAAGATGGTATAATTCACAAATTTGTGCATTAGTTTTCTAAAAAATTTAAAGTATCATATTTTGTGTTGTTTTGAATACCTTGAATGTGTGATAATTGGTGGAATTTTTCACATAGTATAAAAATGTTTTTGTTTTTTTTCATCAAATTTTATTCTCAATTTCAAATCCATGCACAGATATATTTTGGTGTAGTTCATCTATATGTAAAACAAAAATTATGTACATATCTTAAAAACTAATGCGCAAGGAGCAATTAAAAAACAATTTTAAAAATTTAATTTTTTTTAAAAAAATCAGTTTATAATAGTTTTTTTAAAAATATTTATTTAAAAGTTGTGAAATATCATTTACTAAATTGATTCCATTTTCAGCTAATTAAGCTAACAATTTATGAAATTAGTTTTAATGGTCCACCATCCTCTTAATTTTAGAATCAGAGTTTATTGAAACAAATGTGTACCCTATCATACTTTTCTACAATTTCTTCCCTTGAAATCTGGAGTGAGATTGCTTGTTGAAAATCGCATCACATGCAGCAAGTTTATGTCAATTAACTTGCATTCTCATTTACTCTTGTTAATCTTCTCGAAAGAAAAACTTTTGCTCACAAATATATGTTGACAAATATTGATAATATTCTTTATGTATTTAATTTTCTGATTGTCTTTGTGGACCGCAAAAAAGAAAAACACTTTGAAGACCGCTATTTCCCCACTTCTGGATATTATTCTGGTCGAGTGACAGATTTATACTCTAATTTGTGAGACAGCATGAGCTATTAATCACGTTGACTTTTGATTTTTGTTGTGAAATTTAATCTTGCAATAATTTTTGGGAGGTTTAATTTTTTGTTAGAATAATTAATTGAAATTACTCTTTTCACAGTTGTGAAATGTTGAATTAAAATTTAATAACTTTTAACTACGCTCACTCTTTTTTTTTATGTCATCACTCCTTAGAATTACGTACTCAAATTTTCAAATGATTTAGTATTAAATTGCCATTATTAAATATTTAATATTATCATTATTTCCTTTGACATTAAACATTTTAAAATTAGTTATCAACACCCAAATTTAAGTGTAAAAAGAATTTTTTTTAGAAAAAGTATTTTAAAAAAAAGCAATTCTCGTTTTATTTATCATTAAGATTTGTCGAATGATATTTACAATCTTTAATTCTACCAGTGAATATTTAAGCTCGGAGAAATTATCATGACTAAAAAATAGTTTGAAAACGAAGAAGCTTTTTATTTTATTTTTGTTTTTATGCAGAACATTTGAAATATTCCATAAAACTTCATCTTTTATTTTAATCCACCAAAGAAACTAAAAATCGTTAGTTTTACTCCTGGGGGAAAAAATTCTATACCTTTATTCTTCACTTAAAATTCATCGCATGCCAAGGTCTTTTTAAACCTATTTCTGTCCGAACTGAAATTCAATATATATTAAACGTTGTGCAAAAACGAATCCATACACTCCTTTAAAAAACGTTAAGAAATAAAACAGCTTGCTTAACAAGTCTAAACTAGACCTTTATTTCTTACGATGCCGTCACTGTGTATGTTAAGAGATCAAGGAAATCGAGGATCCCTGAAAAGCTGTGACGGAGAAAGCTTTTTGTGGAAGCTCCTCACTATTCTTCCTGAAACGAAGACTCGCGTTACTTCACATTGATACCCTAAGCTGCTATCCCTTTCAAAACAACCCAACCGTTTACTTAACGATAAAGTAGCGTGACCGAGTGATCCAATAACGCGTTTTTTCGTTCGAACTGAAGAGAAGTGTGTATTTTTTTAGGGCTGGCAATATCATTTAGATTTTACTCACTATGAAGAATCAGTAGAGTGGAAAATAATTCAGTGGCTGCGTTGATGGAAGAGAAACATTATTTTTTCACTGATGAAAAGCAGTTATTTACACAGGAGTTCGTTCCGAGTTTAATTTTAATGCGCATAGATCTGTATGTTGAGCAATAAAAATGATTCTCGCTTCTTGACATGGATATGTGTTGCACGATGTATGTAAATCGAATATATTAAAATTATGTTTTCATTTAGAAACACATCCTGATGAGTCTCATTAGAAAGACAGCGGAAACTTTTTAAATCCGTAATACAAAAATTTCTTAAGTTCAAGAAAAAAAAATTTCTAGTATTCTTTTATCTTGGGAACATAAAAATAGAGTAAAAAAGTCAAAAGGGATAACTTAAGGGATATTTATTTGTACTACTCACACACACATGTGTTTCGGTAAATAACAGGATTATAATAGATCGCAAAACTGAATAAACCCAAACAAATGTCATAACATTCTGCTAATAGAGTTCCCATGTGGTTCGAATTCCATTAAAGATGATAGTAGAAGTCTCACACACATTTTGAAAGCCAAAACTAAGCCTAAAAAGTAAGATAAAGCCTAAGATAACGCTTTTTTTTTTTTTTTTTTTTGAAGATTTTGAATCCACTCTTAAATATTTGTAGTTGTTAGGATAGTAAAATTTTGAAGAAGCATTTTGCTTATTTTTAGCACAAAACGTATTGTTTCTAGTGCCAACTTAAAAGAGTACAAAAAGATTTGCTGTAACAGTTTTTTGTAATGTTACGCTTTCGTGTGAAATATTTTGCTTTTAAAATGTATTATTTTACCTTCAAATAAATTGCGTAGAACTCATAGTGAGTATTTATTACCATTTTAATTTACAGTTCCGCAAATTGCTTTAATTTATATCCTTAAAGAAAAATGATAAATGGCCAAAAATAAAAACAAACCATGTTGACTTTTATATTAATTGGGAGATTTCTACTTTTGTCCCGTCTTCTCTTTCAAGATAAATAAAATTGACATTACATTGCATAATTATTTTTCTCTAACTAATATTCTCAATATTTTTCAAGCTATTTTTCTGATGGCGTAGCTGAACATAATAAGCCTTATGACTTGGGTATTTTGATCGAAACTTCAGTCTGTATGTTCGCTGTTATAATTTTTATTTATAGGGATATCGATAATCAAAATGTATATATTTTTTTAAAAAACATGTTAATTTAAAAGATAAATTATGCTCATGAATCTCACGTTCTTATATTCGCACTTGATTGAAAAAATAAAAGGAATTTTTCTCGTCTTATAAGCACAAGATTTCCAGAAGCTGAAAAACTTGAAATTAAATTAATTAATTAATAAAATATATAATAGACAGTTATATTGTAAAGCCTTTGCATGCCACCAACTTTGCTCGAGATGAAAATATGTTCTATGTTATATCTTTTCTTCAGACTCTGAAAACTGTAATTTACCGAACATTATGCTAAGTTCATAGCACGTAATGTCTTCATTTGTCAAAACAACTAAACAGGAAAATGACACCATCTTACATTTGTTGGTAAAGTATGTGGCAAGCTTTGTTATCTCTATCGAGCGTCGAATCATATGGATCTGGTTTAGTGACATGTTGCAATATTTCTTTAAATTTGCGCAATATTGCGTTTTGTGATAAACCTTTTTATTTGCTGATGCGCATGAAGCAACAAACATTAAGATAGACACAAAATTTCTTCTTTTTATGCTCTATTTTCTTAGATAGATAATATGTTTATAACAGAACACCATGTAAAAAAATAAATAAATCTTTTACGGATATGTTATTTTTAATGAGTTCGCTTTTTTTCTTCTTTTTACTTGTGTATGAAATGTATAAATGTGCTCTAACTCTTAACAGTACAACTGAATTTTTAAATTCACGAAATATTAAAAGAATACTAAATTTTGAACTGAGATCTACGTAGTTTACAGAACATAGCCAAAAAATTTTCGAACAAGAATTATGTAGCTATAATATATTTATATATCTTTTCTTAAAATGATGGTCGTATATGAATCTAATATTCAAAAAACTAAGCACACAGAAAATAATAATCTATATTTCCATATTTTTCATTTTATAGAAAACAAGAATTTTCAATTTGCTGTCCTAAAAAGGTAAATCATCCAAGAGAAGAAATAATGTTTTCTTGAATTCTATAATTTATCAAAATAAATATCTTTGGAATAAAGTGACACTTACTCTACTGGATTATAATATTCGACTCTCTTATTCGAAATAAATATTTAATTTTCTTGACTAAAAGTTAAAACATTAAAACTGTATTTATATTCTTTGGCAATTTTCTCCAACTCTTCCTTTAATTCAGTATTAGGATATTATTTGAAGAGCATTTTTTGTCATGTATTAAATTAAACCGAAAGTAAGCAATGGACTGTGTTTGAGATTAAAACGTGCAATTATTCATTTTGCATTACTTTCAAATGCATTCATTGTGCTGTTAAATTTGAATTAGTTGTAGTCTTTCTTATTGCGGAAAAGAAGTTTAGGAAATATTACAATGAAGATGATCATTTTCTTTTCATTCGTCAGAGTTTCTTACACAAACAAATCTGATTTTTAATCACTAAGTAATACTTTCAGCAATGAAGACTTAGTGATGCCATATTTTCTAGGGGACATAGTACGATTCCATTTCCTAAAAATGTAAATAAAATTATTTAGCCTAAATTATTCTTTACATAATTTTCTATAACCTCACAAAATTTGAAAGCCCTAAGTTGAAAAAAATTCAGAGTTATGATAACTTTTATTTTCGTTTTTATTCACATCTCCCAATGGCAAATAAAAAATTTTAAACTCATTTATGTCAGAAAGAAAAAAATAACTCACATTCATCTTCATTTAAAATGCTAAAGCTTTTTTTTTCTATTGTGCCTAGTGCTTTGAAATTTTTTTTTCTTATTGCTAATAGTACATGTAACAAAAATTCGTATGTATTTTTTAATCAATGCAACACTTAAAAAAATAGTTAAATTTCCACATGTTTTAAAGAACTTTCAATGATCATTTAGAAAAAAAAGTATTTTGCGTATATCAATCATAGCTTAATGTATTTGTAAATCAAATTTTATGTGTGTAAGTCAATTATTGGTGGAGGAGTATCATTTTAAAATCCTTTCATAATTTTTTCCTTAAAAGTTAAATGGTTAGTATTTTGAGAAAAAATCTGTTTTATGTAATCCATATACATTGGTTATAAGCAAAAAAAATTGTAAAAACGATTAAATCAAAGATTTTTGTAAAAATCATATCATGTCCCCTTCACAATACAAGAAAGTTGTCGCCGCGGATAACAGGATAAATCTTTATTTCTGTTGTTGCTCTTTGATTATTCAGATACGCTTTTACACATATTTTCTAAAATTCCGATGGTCATTGACCCAAGATCTTATTCTGGGCGCATATAAGGAATATTCGCACGCTACTTAGTGCAAGTTAGAAAGATATACCGTCATGCAAACTAGAAGTTAAAATATAATTAGTTTTTCTATTGTTCAACCCGCCATATCTTTTATTAAGGTTAAGACAGAAAACTTTCTCGGTGAATATGCAGTGACTTTTCGCTTTAAACGATTTTAAGAATATTAACGAGAATTTTATTTTTGTTTTAGTTAAAGAATTTGTTTTTTATCTTGTGTTGCTCTTTTAGATTTTTGTGTTTTATAATGTCAGAAGTTCATGTAAAGCAGTGATTTTCGATGTTTTATGTTTATTCTGAGAAATGAGAATGTAGTTGGTATTTGTCGCGTCTTAGAACAAAATATAATTATTGTTTTTAGGAATATCGTGATATATTTTAAGCAAGATTATAATAACTGCACCTTTGAAATATTGTATGTATTTATGATACATCCACAGAAATAGGTAATCCGACGCAGGCAAATGAAATATATTTCCAATTCGTAATATACTCGTAGATTGGAATGCATACTGTATGCATTTGTTGAAATCGTTGGAGAGAAAATTCCTTATGTGTTTAATTCATATATTTTTATGAAATGTTGTTTCTTATTAAAATATTCCTTAAAAATCAATGTATTTCTTATGAAATTCTGGCCACACACTTTATCGGAAATGCCATCAGTAATTTAATTTCCACTTATTATGTAGCTAATGACATACTTTTGACTTACTTTTCACCATTATCACAACAAATTAACATACTTTATACCGTATGTATTGCATAGAGGACTGTTATTTTTTTAAAAAATAAGACCATTACAGCTTATGAAACATAAGCCTTTTCCAAAAATATTGTGTTCATATTTTTACAGTATCAAAAAGAAATTATAACAAATCAAATTTGTGAATTTCTTTTTCTATGTATATAAATTAATTGCAGTTACATCGCTCAAAGATTTAGTAACCGATGGGACTTAGCCTTCCTGTATTAACATTAAATAAAAATAGAGAACTGATTAATATTAAACTATCCCTCCTACTTGTGTTTTAAATAAATTGCTGAGTTTTTTCCTTAAAAAAAATAAGAAAAGAAATCCTATTACATTTAAGAAAATGTTACACAAATAGGTTTTTAATTGAATTTCTGCGAATTTGCTATCGATAAACTGAAATTATTTCGAAATTGTTCTTTTCTATTTGGAAAAACATTGGCGATTAATTTGAAGAGAAATTATGTGGAAATTTGCAAGCTTTATTTTTGTAGTGCTTATATTTTATTTGTGTACTTGTGTTTCCCTCTGAAATCACAGTAAACTCATTTCTGTACATTAAAATGGAACGACAGTTTCTGATTAGATGCAAGATGTATTGATGAAATAGTATTTCATAAAGGAAATTATTGATCAGAAACTAGCGCTGTATTTATAACATAACTGTTTACAGTTTTCTTAATTTTTTTGTCTAAAGTTTACAACATTTTGTATTTGAAAGTGTTTTGAAAATGATTCTGTCATTTTTATTCTTTCAGCAAAAAATAACAAAAAATTTCAGAAAAATTTTGCGTGTTTAAAAAGGCCTTTAAGTGATAGTAAAGGTGCATAGTTGATTATTCCACTAAAAATTAACTAATCTCAATGTTATAGTGAATATAAGTGAATGCGTATTAACGTCGCACTGTAAAGCAACATGAACTCAAAGGACCTCGTAATGGTTCCCCTCTCTCCAAACTACCACACCACGTCAACGGGGGGACTTTGAGCTTCGACAGATTTAGCGTGCAACAGCTCCTCTACACGTTAGGTCTTCAGTGGCACTAGGACTGGAACTCTTTACACGCCGGCGACGAGTTCCCGAGCATAATCGCTAGGCTACCACTAATGAAAACAACGCTGTTTTTTGCAGGTTCGGGAAAGTTTTCAAGTCAATTAATTAAGATCAAATAGCTTCCATTAAAATTAACAAACAAACTTTAATAAACTATAAATATTTTTACCAATTGTTAATTGGTTCAATGATGGATGTAGCTCCAGCCTCTAGCTTCAAAGGGTAGGTACATCACATCTAGTAAGTGTACACACTTGAAACAAAAACAAAGGAGGAGGGTTAAAACAATTTTCTGGAGTGAATAACCATCACCAAAAGAGGATGAATTGGAGTTTTAACAATCGTGACCACATTGTAACCAATATACAGTCGAACCTCCATATTACGAACCTCTATATTGCGAATTTTTTCTATATAGCGAACTTATTCCTGGAACCAAGAAGATTTCACGATTTTCTTCGTAGAATAACCTTCCTATAGTGAAGTGCATTTTCTATATAAAAAACTTTTTCTCTTGAGATTTAATTTTTTTTCTCTATTTTTGAAGTATTTCTGGACATTTCAAGTTATTCTCTCTTTTAACACATTTTATGGAGGTCATAAATCATGAACTAGTTTTATTAAGTGCTTAACTCCCTGAATGCAGCTGAATTCTGGGCGTTTCATCCAAGAAGTGTAACCTTTAACCCCCATTGTCCAGTTCAGTAGAAACATCTTCGATATACCCTTGCACTCACAGCGGAGTTGTCTCGTGTCCTTGAGTAGTGTTCATTGATCAATCGTACTGGTAACTCATTTCTTGTGGCTCGGAAACGTCAAAACATAAATGCTTGAGTATCAAAGATAAAAATTTAATTCTTCAGGAAGTGGACAAAGGCGTCAAGAAACTTTTCTTGCAGTTTTTTTTTTATAAGTAAGATATATATAAAATAAATATATATTAATTTACAAAAAGGTGTGAATAATTACTTTTTTTAATATATAGTGTTTATGAGTATAAAATTTGTTTTATATGTTGTTTATAAAGAATACTGAAACATGAACCTCTGTGTAACGAATTTTCCATATAACGAACTTTTTTTCGGGATTTAGCAACTTCGTTATATAGAAGTCCGACTGTACGTATATTAAGCACAAATTTTCTGTATGCCTTATTTCATCTTTCTTTTTTAAAAGAAGTAGTTACCTAATATATTTTATTGACTTACTATAATATAAAAAATATTTTTGAAAATTTGTTATATTATTCCATTTGTATTTCTCCAGAATTATGGAATAGAATTTTTCTTTGCCTTCTACAAATGCTAATAAATTGTCATTCGAATTTATAAAATAACCTTTTTCTTCCTTGTAATCATAAATTCAGGGGTTATGTTACAAAGCAAAAAAAAAATACTGAATGAACTCTTTTTTTTATTTACCGTTCAAACACAATAAGGCCCGATCGATTTTTACTTTCTTTTGGCTTAATGATTTGTTTTCAAATAAAATGTAAAACATGTTAGAAGATGACTTTTGCTAATACATATACATGAAATGTATTTGTTCTTAAAACATTGTATTAATGAATCATCTTAAATATATTTACATAGCGATTGCTTAAATTTAAACTTCGTAAAAATTATTTAATTTTTAAAAAATGTGTTTAAAAAACTGCTTACAGTACAAGTTTGGTGTTTGCTTTAAGTTCTGCATATTTACTCATATCTTTTTACGTAATATGACGTCAGCAAGTGATAGAACTGAGGAAAGAAATCCACGTTCAACGGTTTTTCACAGCAAAGGAGAGAAAACAACTACTTTGCGGACATACAATTATAATGAAGAAAATTTATTTTGTAAATATATGCTTTCTCAAGAAATTAGAGCTTTAGTTAGTTTTTTCAATTGAAATTTTATATGGTGTATCGCTATTAATTATAATAAATATAATTATTTAAAACGAAAAATAACTAAGTTTTTAAGATGAATAATCAGATATTTTACAGATTCTAAAATAACAAAATACATTACAAAAAGAGAGAAAGAGAGACATTGGAAAAAACGATTACTTAAAGAATAGTAAAAGTGTCATTAGTATTATATATATATATATAAATATTTTTCTATTTACGTAACAAGCAATTTATTTAAATGTGTAGGAGGAGTTTAGTTTTTATTATGAAAAGCTTATTTTGCTTATCCCAGATGGTTGCCATTCATTTTGATGTAATTTTTATTGTTTTAATGAACTGTTAAGTTAGTTAGACAGCTCACATTCTAGACTGGAATTTCACTTGAAAAAAAGAAAGGAAAGTAGTTGCGTCATTTCATCCGGAATGAATATCAGTGTTTTTATTAGATTTTAAGAGATGCTTTATATAAATAACTCTTCACAACTAGAAGAATTTCATCGTATGATAAAGATAACTTCACATTCAAATGACGTAAAGAAGAAACCAATTCAAAAGATATCGAGGCACTATAAATTTTAATAAGTATTAGTACACTTAAATTGTGATAAATGTTTAGTTTTATCAAAACCGAAAATATATAGATGTTTTTAAACGTAATATTACTCATTTACATGTATTATATGAAAGTTTTTTTTGGAGTTTTATCTGTTTTTAATTCAAAGTTTAAAAAATATGTTTTGTTTTCAGAATTTGGTAGAACTTAAAAATAAATGTTATGGAAGCTTATAAAACTACACAAATTTAAAGCAATATTATATAGATGCTTTTAAAAATAATTTGTGTAGCTATAAGTGGGAATTCTTATTTAAAATTTACTGGCATTTTTTTCAAAAATTAAATTTTTTTTAAAAAAATTCTTAAAATAGTAAAAAACAAAGCTATATTATGTTCAAGATATTCTGTAATTATCTCTGATGTTTGTTTTTCTCATTTTAAAAAACTGTTTTGTGACAATACCGTTAAAAAGAACCAAATATTTCATTATTATATTCCTCATTTGATTACAATATTTTTATGTCACCTATTATGTATGTTATGTGAATATTTACGTGCAAATCTCTTAATCTTTTACTATATATTTGTACCATATCGGGTCACAGCTTTTGCAAAAAGCAGGTGTTTTTTGCACTCATTTAACTCTGTTTCATTTCCGACTGCATTAAAACCAATTTTAAAACGTACAAAGTTTGTAGTTAAGCATGTGAATAAGATTATAGATAATTCACACGCATAAAATGTTCAAAAGAATATTGTACAAAATATCCTTGAGGGAATTTCTTATGCATAAAATTCCTGATATTTCGTTTAAAATCTGATTCTGAAGTTACATTGAAATTTTTATAAAAGTCAAACAATAGGTATAAGAATAACATTGTGTTTCATCTGCATATTTTATAGCTTAAGCTTTCATTGTATCAGATTAGAAATGTTTTGAAAATTAGACTGTTTGTTATACATCCAATTGAATATATTTTAAGTTTACAGAGGACGAACACCAAATATTAAATGGAATACGGTACTTACAAATTAACTTTGATTTGGGAGGGAAGGTAAAAGGTCCTGTTATTAAATTAAAGATGAACATGACAGAAAAAACGTTGTTCTTGAATGCTTGTTACTGATTAGCTTTTCTTCATTTCTTGTTAAAACAAAGAATAACTTAAGAACCAAAATATGTTCTAACGTAGCATAAATAAAAACCTTTTTAAATCTCAAGGAAAAGAATTTTAACTCTGAAACATATAAAATCAGTTAGGAGAATTATTTGTTTACGTGATTATAAAAGGAATGTATTAATTTAGAGAGTAATCATGAATCATATAAATGCGTAAAAAAGACTTTTACTGAGAGGTTTATTTTAATTCTTCGAAAATAATCGAAATTAATGATGAATGATATCAATTTCCGGCATAAACTGAACTTAAGAAGGTTTACGAAAACATACACGCTGAATTATTCAGCAGTCACATGTTTACAACACGTGGCAGTAATCGACCCTGAAATTGAGTGAGAATATTTTGCGGTTTTTCTTATCTCAGACGAAATGACCCGTTTTGAAGGGATTTCCCAACACTGGACTAGGTTAAACCGTTACTTTTCTTTGACGGGTAATTTTGAAGCCATTATTTTAAATAAGATTGTTTATAAAAGTCTCCTTTTGGTAAGTTTGATTGTGATGATTTCAGTAATGGGGATGTTACCATAGAATTTAAGAAAAAAATACTGTTTGTAGTACAAAGAAAAAGTTTCCATGGCCACGTTGATGTTTGCCTGCTACGTATAGAAGATGTATAAACAAAAACGAAAAAGTATACGTTGTATTCAAGTATTGCACTGGAAGACATAAATTCTACCGAAAAAATTACTCTTTTGAAACTAAATGTAGAATACAGAGCAAAACAACTATAAGCAATGTCGATTCTCTATCAAAAACATTTTTTATATATTCTTAAAGAAAGTGGATTTTTGTTACTTTAAATGTTTTTATTTTTCCAAGTGGAACAACTTTTTCTTTAAATTTTAAGAAATATTTTTTGGTGTTTAACTTTTGGTTTTTTTCTGGTTGATTTTCACTTTCTATTCACTATACTGATTCCGATATGTTTGTTAAACCATTTATTTTCTGCATGATGTGCGATTCAGTTGTCTGAGAATAACATATGCAATAGAATTACTGAAGTGAAGCACCCAAAAGAAACCATATAACATACAAGTGTTGTCTATGTATGGAATTAGATGTACCGTACTTATTCAAGTAATTTTTTTAATTTTTCCATTTCGCCGATGCAAATCTCGCCAAGCACACTTTATTGGCGACCGTAGCTACCACCTTATCATACATATCAATGATACTGGCAACCTACAGGGGACTCAAAATGAGTTAGTAAAATTTGTAAAATGTTTAGGGACCTCAAAAAAAGAGTCCCCAAGGATTTTTTATACCGTACCCATCTTGGAACTAGCTACGCCAGTGTACATTATACACATAAAAAAATGCTAATTAATATGTTAGTTCTAAGAAATTTTTTTCTTTAAAGGCATGAACATATTAATATCGGTTAAAATTTTTTTAACCCAATGGGCTCAATTCATGAAGCCACATGATAAAAACAAACACTCGTTTTCCATTGAATTCAAAACAAACATTAAACGAATTGTACTTGTTGTTCTGTTTGTGAAACTCAGATAAAATTTCATATTTGGGTAAAGATGTTTAAATGTTAGGGAAAAAAATTTCTTCAAAAGATTTTTTTTAAATTGAAAAAAAAATCATATTTTATATTTATACTTTTAAATAAAATGCATTTTGTATACATATGTACTTTTTAAGTAACACCGGAGCGTGTGAACTGATTAGCTGGAAACACTAGATAGTTTTTATCGTGTGACTATGACGTCGCAGGAGTTTTTGAATTGATTGGCTAGAAACACGTGGCTTTCACTATCCTGTGACTATGACTCCACATGAATTGAGCCCATTACGACTTGTTTCGAAAATTTAGCGATAAAGTTTACCGGCAGGAATATTCCATTTGGCTTCGGTTGTATCATTTTTGGCGGCTTCATCGCCTGCGCCAGCGAAACGGAAGTGTACAGAGAAGGCATCTTTGTCTTAACTGTTATTTTAATAAAAGGATTAATGAGCTGAACATTTTAAATCTTGACTAAATATCACCAATTCACATTCTAATTCAATATGAATCTTTAACATAGATAAAATAATTTTAAGATCTTGATTTTCTTTTTTTACGACTAAATATTTTTTAAATTCTTGGCAAAAAAATGGGATATTAGACCTGACGTAACGGAAGAAAAAAAAATTAGGGAAAAATTAATAATAAAAGAATAAAATACGATTAAGAAGCGAGCTCCATGTCTTCAACTACCTGGTTTAATTTGAAGCAAATGGAAAAGGTACAAAGTTTCAATTAGTGTATGTTTCAGTTCAAATGATTAACACACACATTATATGGATGATCACCATGAAAATATCAATTTTTCGCTTGTACACAGGTTAGCGGTCATCAAACAGTGACGTAATTTTAGAATCTGTTCTCTTAATTTCATTTTTGAATTGATAATGGCTTAGAAACAATTAAAAAATTCAAAAGAAAAATATTAAATTTTTGTTCGAAAGAATTTTTTTTTGTATTTCAAATGGCAAGAGTTACAAGACTGCTGATCTTCAAAACAAACAAAAAACTAGAAAAAAATGATGCCAAAAAATGATGCTCAGTCCTCTTCACCCAATATCGCTGCCAAATGGAAATGCGAGGAAGAGCAGGACACCTGCGGAGGTGCAAGATGTCCATATCCTGTCTTAGATTGCATAGAAGGCAGAGAGAGTCTGATACGCGCGCGCGCGACATTGACACGATGGTGAATATCACAACAGATTTCTTTCTTGGCCATTCGGGTACTTCATAAATCCGTTGAAGCCATGGTGTATTTTTGTTTCTGAAAATGAGTTCCTGGGGCAAGTAGGATATGAATGCCTTCCTAACAATTGACCTGTTGGAGTCG
>BMAV01006395.1:185883-201885 GCA_019973955.1 Trichonephila inaurata madagascariensis
TTACCCGGGGTGCACCGACGTGGAGGTAGATCTACTTTGCACCTTATGTTCGAAAGAAATACAATAAAATATTTGAAAGGAAAAAAAAATTCAAATTCAATATTTAAATTATTTTCAAGCGTAATATAAAAGTTTTAACAACTTAAAAATTATTCTAAAGTTTGATTTGTTTACAATATAATCCGTAAAAAATACATAGAGTGAAAAGTTTTTCAAGTATTAGTAAATTAACAATTGATGTAAAATTTAAAAAGTAAATATATTCTCCTCCTTAACGTCTAGTGGTGCAATATTAAGTAATTCACAGTTAATAGTCATTTTTTTTTCTTTACCTTATTCGTACTTTTTATTTCCAATTAAACTTTAAAAAAGACTGAAAATGGATCCCAAAGATCACAAAATTGACTTTTGATTTTCTTTTCGTTTCTTTCAACATCTATCAACCTCTCATGTGGTATTACTTTTCTATGTCGTCATATTTATTTCCTTTAACAGTAAGTATGAAAAGCGTTAAACTGTTATGCAAACTTTCAAAACTAATGCTTTTTCAGAACCGTGACAAAGAAAAAAAAATTAAATTGTTAGGTAAACAAATCTAGTTTATTTAATAATGTTTTTCCCCTATCAATTTGCAAGAAATTTGGAAATTTCGTAAAATGTGTTATATTGCAGAAGAGCAATGCAAAAGATCAAGGGGAGGCGAATTATTGCTCAATAAAACTTTGTGTAATAGTGTTGGATATTTTTCAGATTGAATTGGAAGTTACGTTTAATTTTTTTTTTTAAAAAGCACGATATATGATTTTCAATACACGCAAATACCTGTAAAATAAGCGTAAAAAATGGATTAACTTTTAGTATACTCACACACGAAAATGGGAATAAATTCGACCTCGAGAATTTGAAAAATTAGAATAATAATAATAAACGTATTATAAATTTACATTTATGTACCATTGTAATCTTGTTGCTGTATTTGTGAATTCGACGTACACGATTGCAGATTCAAAATTGACTTCTTTTATAAATCGTGTAATGGTGAATGAAGAAGTGAACATGGTGAAAGAAGGTGCATTTCAAGTTTAGCAGAATATTTAGAAATATAGAATAGAAACAGAAAGAATAGAAAGAATCATGAAATGATTAAAGCGTAATTGTCTTTTATTTTATTTTTATTTATTTATTTATTTATTTATTGTTAAAATTGAATAAAATTTGGAAAATTCTAAAATTACATTTAGTTTAAATGCGTTAAAACAAATTACGAGAAAATATCAAATTGGGATCTTCTTTCATTGTGATATGGTTAATTTTTTATGTGTATTTGTCATGATTTAGATTCAAAAATGAATGAATTTCCTCATAAATATTCAATTTTATAAATAGTATGTAATTCAAAATGATTTGCAGAGAACGGGACATTTCGAAACTTATTACGGTTTTGAAACCAGCTATTTCAGATAATATATATGTGTTTCAAAAATTTTCGAAATGTTTCTTCCATAATCAAAAAGCAATTTCAGCGTTTACAATAAATGTAAGTGTACTTAGCCACTTAACCGAAACTGTATTATTCTAAAATTTATATACAGATGTATAATTTTTATTGTTATATTATTTTTTCTATAACGTTATTCAATTTTTACTGCATACAGTTATAAGATGGCTCTATACGTTAAATATATTTAAAAGTATTTTAATTTATAATTAATGTGTTCTGTATGATTGATAGTCCTCTTCATTCAAAATTTTTCTATGATGTAATTTAGGTTTTTAAGTATACAAAGCTTTATTTATGATTGATTTATTACTGTACTAACATTTACTTCTATGCGATGCTGCTCTAAGATGGTTATGTATTGGCGGTAAAATTAAAATGGCGATGTGTTTTGAGGGGGTAGTATGTTAAATAACGTTAATATTTTTAATTTTCTATGTTAGGTAAGTAGTTTTAATTAATTTTTTCCTGTTATAAAATTTTATTTCAATTAATAATAGCATTAGTGTATTCAATCTTCTAATTTTCATAGTCCTATTTGTTGTTTCTGATGCCACCTGTCTGACGTAGTCAGATCGAGGCCCACGAAATTCATCATGGCAAAAGGCTAGATGTACCCTGTCGTTTGCCTTAGCCTTGAGCACCATACAGGTGACAGTACGGTTTAGCTCAGTTCCACCCCAATTTTGTGGGAGAACACCTTGGGGGAGGATCAGGGGCCTCCCTTCTCTCATCCCCTGCCACCAAACTCACGAGAAAACTTGCGGCTCGACTGCTGTTTACAGTACCCCCATGCCGCGAAGGCACTATACATTTACAAACATCCATGTGTTCACCGGGATTCGAACCCAGGACCTACGGCACGGTAGTCAGTGTCGCTAACCACTATACCGGACGGGCGACGTATTCCTATTTACTTTCCCTTTAGCCCAGTAATATGGGCAAAGTACAAGTGAATGTTAACTGGCCTCACAACAATGTTTTGAACCTGCATTCTTAGTTCCTAGGGCTAAGAGTTTCCTGTTGTACTACTGTGGCTACTTATTTCTTACCTGCACTGTCTGATTATACTATTAATGCTTTGCTTATTTAGAATATAGCTATTTAGTATATATATATATAATAACTTTTTCGAAATGGATAATTATTCGAAAACACCAACTACATAAAAAAATGAAATTTGTATCAAAGGTAAAATTTTTATACTCTCAAGCACATTATTATTCGAAAATCATTTTTCGTCGAATTCTGATAAAAAACGATCTGACTAGTTTTTGGTTCATGGGAAGCCCACATCTTTTCAAAAATACAAGGCTTTGAAAGATAAGTTGACAAAAATGGTTGATTACTCACTGTCATTGCAATCTGATAAAAAAGATCGGACGTTGATCTTCTATCACGTAGCGAGAAAATCAATGCCAAACCTTGTATTGCATTGACTCAACCCAATGGTTAAAAAAAAAATAATAATTTCAAAAATATTTTAAACATCGAACATTTTATGATTAAAAAAAATAATTATCAAAAAAGGAAACATTTCTTTCTTTTTTGATAACTATTTTTTTAAAATTGTTTCACTGAAAAATTCCATTGGAATTTTGATATGAATTAAAATGGCAAAATAAATTGATTGGAATTGGCTTTGAATGAAATAATTTTTATCTTTTGTGAATCTTATATAAATGCTTTCCTCAACTAAGCATTTACAGTTTTTTCAAAAATTTACAGCAAAAAAAAAACATTGAAAAATAAAGAACAATGATAATAATAAAAAAAGACGAATCATTTTACTGAAATTAAAGATTCGTATGTTGAAATTTCAAAGCTCCTTTTTTTTTTTAGCTTATTTTATCTAACAATTTCCAAAAGTTTTTCTTTTAGAAATAAATTGTAATTTTAACAAGAATTAAAGATTTGAGAATACTTTTCGAATACTTAAAGAGTGAAATTTATTTTGGTCTTAGTCAATTTATATTATGTTGACTCGTTTCTCGTGATTATGTATTAATCCTGATAATGCAAATTGATAAAAGAAAATTTGCGTTTCGAACAATGGCAAAGAAAGAATTAAATAATTTTTGTTTGCATATTAATTTTTCCTAAAATTAAAGAAACGCTTTGTGGAATTTTTAATGTGGTTTTTGAATGCATTAGAATTTTGAAAAATGACAATTTAATTCCAAAAAGAGAGAGAGAAGGATGAAATTATTATTATTATTATTTGTAGATTCTCAGTTTTATTGTTTAGTTCTCACCGATCATTCTTAGGGCTAAATATATTACAAAAATAATTTGAAAACGGCGACAATAGATAAAATAGGTCAAGTAATGAAATAAATATTTCACAGAGTATGGTAATTAAGCATTTAGTTCCTTTAATTTCGACTAAAAATATAAGCAAAAGGAAAGGAGGAATGATTCAATAAACATTTCATCGACGGCATGCAAGAAATGATTATAACAATTTTCCTGATAAATGCGTGGAAGGATGTTGCTTGACATGACTGAATTTCGAGATTTTAGATAATAATGGTTACCGACAAATGTAGATAGTCGACTTTTGATATGTGAGTGGGTGTATAACCATGCTTTCGTTGATCAATCTTTTTTTAACCGTTTTTTTTTCTGGATAGAAATGAAAACAATTGCAACTGCTTCTTTTCCCACTTTTTACGCTCTTTTGTTTATTTTTTGTAAAAAATCGAACATATTACTCTATGTTATGGTCACAACTTGGTTAAAAGCATCAATAGGGAACCGGAATTGTCTTGAGGGATGAAACGCTGCAGTTTAATTGTAAGAGAATATAAGCTTGAGCAATTTAAAATTCTTAGATAAATTTTTTACTATGACAAAGTTTGTGTGCTATACCTCTGTAACACAAATCAGCAGAAACTCATTAGTTAAATTAGCACAAATTGTTTTAAAAAAAGGAATACGTGTGTGCTTTTCAATTGATAGCTTTGAATGCAAAACTGCTTCAGTGTCAAATAAATGGGGGAGAAAAATGTCAAAATCATAAAATTTCGATACTTAGAAATAATTAAATTACCTACTATTTGTGCTCTGGATATGCACTTCGGGCAAAAACATGATGATATATCAATGAAGTATTTATCATAATTCATAATAAAAATGAAATATTCGTATATTTTTTTTGAAACTAATCAATGAATTATACAATATATTTATTTTGTAGTCTCACAAAAACAACATTACAAAGCACAATAACTTATTCATCTCTGGTAATACTGATATAAGAACAAACAAATATTATTTATTAATGCAAATTTTCGTTTTATTATTTTTATGCGAAATTGGATGATATTGCTTCGATGAATTATCAGCAGCTTTAATTTCTTAAACATTTATTAGAAACAATTTACAGAACAGGTATTTTTAAATTTTACTGATTTGTTTGTTGATGCTTTCAGCTGCTTCTTTTTATCCATCACTGAAAAAATTCGCTTTCTCAGCCAATTTGGCTTGTAATTTTATTTATGTATATGTAACAGTCATGAAAAACTTTTATGTGGTATACAGATGCGATAACTTAATAATCTTTGTTTTATCCTAGTTTATGTTGGAGTCTATTGGCGATTGTCTTCATAATTTTGAGCTACTCTTTTAAGGAGACGACACGTGAGTCAGAAGTACTATAAAATACTCAACACCAGTAAATGGCAAACCGTCGATCGCTAGCTTAGTTGCTCGCGTAAAAGAGCTCCTGTTGGCTTTTTAGAGCAGAGGTCGCCAAAGTGGTGTTCCGCGAGAAAATTTAGCTGGCCCCCAGAAAAATAAGGAACATACTTACTCATCAAGTTAAGTTATGCTTTAAGATGCATTGAAGCATAATTCAATTCATAACAATACGTGGAAAGTTATAAAAACGCTTCTTCGTAGAATAACACCATAACCATTTTTTAATTGTTTTGTTTTTACAGTTTTTTTGTGTATTTTATTATGGTTTATTGACAAAGCTTTCATAATTTGGTTACAATTAATTGTTTCATTTTATTAACTAGGTACATTTTATGTGTTTATACATAACAATTTTTTTTATAATTTAACATTTAAAAAATCCTATTAGTGGTCCACGAGATTTAAATTATGAATTTACTGATCCGTCAGGTCAAAAAGTTATCTGTAAAATCGCTTTCTTGAAGTTCTAAGAATATTTCTTGTTCTTATAGAAAATACCCAATTTTTTTTTTTTTTTTTTGGTCCAGGTTTGTCTCGAAGTGAAAACAGTGTTCAGCTCTACATATTTGTGTGAGAGATTTTTTTTTCCAGTATATGAAAATTATTAAAAATAAGTACAAAAACAAACTCACTGATGCATTTAAATGGAAGTCACACTATCTATTATCCCAACATTAAAAAAATTGTCGAGAGACAAAAAAAAAGAACCCCATCCTTCTTAGTGAAGTTAATAAGTTTGATAAAAAGATTCGCCATTACATTTGTTATTTATTACTTCAGTTTCATTCTTTCCAGTTTCTTTTTTTTTTATTTTTTTAATGCAGTTTGATTAAAATTGATTTTATGTTTACTAGAAATGTAAGTTTATAAACAATAAACAAATATAAGATTTTTTTTAAGCAATTGGGTAGTTCTTTTGTTTGGTATCTCACAGTAGGATTTAAAAATAGTGCGGTTGACAGAAGTTTAATAAGTTGGTGACCACTGTTTTACACGTCAAGTACTGAAATATTGGTCGTTTTTATCTTACTCCCCAACTTTACATTAGTATTCAAACTTCAAAAATTAGCTTACTTATTCGAATTTAATCGACAAGTACTGAACGAAAGGCAAGGGCTAATGATTCAAAACATAGTTGCACATTTTTACGGTCGATTATTTAAATACATCTATGATATTGGGCTGTTCATTTAGAAGAAAATGTTTTATTAGCTCATTTGCAAATTTCCGCGCTTCTTTAATTCGCACGCTTCGGTCTGGTTTTTTCTTTCTTTCTTTTTTTTTTGTGCAACATTTGATACAAAGCAAACAAATGAAATGAGTAATTACCAGTCTTTGGATTAATTGATGTCGAATCTTTGAGAGACGAAATAGGACGGTCTCCAGCGCAGATTGCTAGAAACTGAACACGTTCAAGACCAGGTGATTTTTCCTGTTAAGGTATCCGACTACGTTCGGAACCGTAATTTTGCAAAAGCGCATAAATGGATACTTTCACAGTATTTAGTGTCACTTAGATTAGAATATATGTATGAAAGTGTTTTAAGAACATTTTGACAAAAAAAATTTATTTAAATACAATATTTTGGCAAAAAATTAACTTAGAATAATCTTTTTTCAAAATGTTCTTTTTTTGTGTGAAAAATGCTTCTATTATAATAATATTTTGTCTGTATATAGCCCCGACCTCTCTACAGAGGCTCAACTAGAATTTTTGAAATATATAACTTAGAAGTGGGTTTATCCATATGTTACGACAACAGAGGGGAGCAATTTTAAGAAAAAAACGACAATAATTATTTCAATTGGTGGTAAATCTGAAAATAATGTGAATTTTTCAAAAATAATTTATTTTGTCTTGATTCTATATAGAACAATTGGCTTGGACAGTTTTCTTATGCTTAATAGCTATGAATGTGGTGTAAGATGAAATAGTTTGTGACGGGCTTTCATCGCGATTTCCATTAATGTCTTCTTGGGGTTCTTTGGAGCCAGAATGGTAATTCTTTCCAACCAACTCGAGAAGAACAAGAGAAAATGCAAATTAGGAATCTTATATATAGTAGAAGTTTAGCATTCGCGGGGTGGCTATGGGAAGTTGCTATATGAGGTCTATGTTTGTGATTAGAAGCGATTAAGTTAAAGTTAGAGGAAATTCCAAGTTCAAGAATTAACCTACCCGTACCTGTGTATTCAAGCTAAAGGTGGATACCATTCCACAAGAATTAATTCTACGTCAGTTAGGACCAAGAGAATAGCTGTTACCTAGGATATAGCGGTAAGCGTCTTAAATTAAGATATAAGGAAACTGCGTGTGTATTAATGAGAATAGAGGTAATCTGTAAAGTTAGATATAGTGGTCAATTACGCGATTATTTGGTAATACGAATTGTGTCTTCTCACTCCAGATTTGCTTAATTTGATTATTATTATTCATCTATATAGTGTTTTCGGTAAGATCTTAATAAACAAATATTAAGATGACGGATTTGCGTGATTCTTCGTTCTTTCCTACAGATTCAGGTCACGTAGATAACGTAGAAATGGGACACCCACGGGTTGGTGCCTCACACAAGTTTATCTAGAAATTGAATTAAATCAAAGTTTTCGTGTATTACATAAATTTTCGGAAACAAACTAATGAGGAAAAAGTAAGAGAATTGCGTGTAATGTGCAAAGGTTTAATAATTAAAACGTAAATTATTTAAATTCGAATGAAAATCTAATACATCGCTTAATTTTACTTTTATGAATGGAGATGACTTCATTTTTCATATTTTTTTTAAAATCTTTTTATACATTTTCAAGCAGTTATTTGTTAGTTATATTCCCAATTAAATGAACTTGAGTAATTAAAATAGTTTTACATTTCATATAGATCAGGGGTGTCAAACTCACGGCCCGGCCAGTATATCGGCTTATAATAATATATAATAAAATATAAAAAATTCTCCCGAAGAAAGAGATAGTAGCAGAGAAGATATATCAAATGTCAGGACGTAAACATTAAATTTTTATTGTTCTTTTATTTGTGCTTATTATTATGTATTATTCGAAATAAACTTATATTTCAAGAAATATTGATTTTTTTGTGGCCCACCTTGCGTTTAACCTTATTTGTATGGTCCAAGTTAGCCTTTGAGTTTGACACCCCTGATATAGATCATTAAAAATGTTTGTTTTTTTTTCAATCTCAAAAATGTGTATTTTTTTAATGCTTTTTTAAGGTTGAAAATCCAAATTTCTTTCGGAATTGTTAAGACATCGAGTTATAACGAAAAAATTCGAGACTTGTGGTATCTGTAGAGGAATGTGTGTATTTGAATCCCTCTCAGCAAATAAATTAATCTGGGATCATTGCCAGCATCCGTGATGTTACGATACAATTTAAATAAAATAAAATGAATAAATTTCTTTGAATACTTGGAGAGGAAAAACCCACTGGTTAGAATAATCAGAAACTTCCTCTTTGTTGTGGATGATTTTATTCTTCATTAAAAAATTCACTTCGATTTATAAACTACATAATTTTTTTCTTCCTTTGTTCGCTGTAATGTTTTGCGCCCGAGGTAGCCTAGTGGTCATGGTCACGGATTTGTGGCTAAAGTTCCATGAGTCTGGACCTTAGTGCCACTGAAGACCCGTCGTGTACATCAGTGGTCCCCAACCTTCGTGCCGCCCGAGAAACATTAAATTATATTCACACACACATTTTATTTACTGTAGTGCATTTCTCTCAGGTTTGTGTGACTTCCACTTTATATTCATTTTTTGGTGTAAGTGTATTTTATTTTTTAAGGCATGTTTAAATAAAATTAAATAAAAATTGTTAAGTCAAAACAATTTAAAATATAGAAATTCAATGCCCCACCCCCTCCTTCAGCGGGCCGCTGTGAAATTATCAAACGTTGACGGTCCGCTGCGATAAAAAGGTTGGGAAGCACTGGTGTAGAGGAGCTGGTGCACATTAAATCATAAGATGCTTAAGTCCTCCCATTGGCAGTGAATTTCGGAAAGGGAGGCTACTGAAGTGCCGTTCTCGTCACTTGACCATGGCTCAAAATTACGCGGTCCTTCACCAATAACTCTCACGTTGCTTGGTAGTGCAACGTTAATATTCGATGTAATGTTTTATTCAGTTAAATCAGAGGTTCCCAAACTTTTTTTTTGTCTCATAGACCACTTGTGTCAGGTTTTTTGTGGTTCTGGGTAGACCCTTTCTTACCTAAAATTGAATTTTTGCAAATATATCAACTTAAATGTCTTTTCACAGTTGGTATAGAACTTTTCATCTTAAAAGATTTCAATTTTTAATTTTAGTAAAATGTAAGGTTAAAAATTAAAAAGCACATGTTAATTGAATTAAAATGTAATTAAAATTTTAATTTAATTAACACATAAAAAATAGCTGTTACAAGAAATAACTCAGCAACAAACAGATGCTTTTTGTAGGAGAGATGAATCTAGTGCTTCAGTAACATATATATTTTCGACATTTATTATCTCAGTCTTTTATATATATATATATATATATATATATATATATATATATATATATATAATGTTTTATCTTAAATCTTTTAAGTTTATAGTAATGTCCAGTCACACACATTTTTTTTTTTAGATTAACAACCACGTTTCACTATTAAAAACTTTCTCACGATATTCCATAATTCTCGATAAATAATAATAGACATGTCTTTTTAGAACAAAAATTGCTGACATCCGTTTCTAAACTTTAAAATCTTCTTTAGTGCCTATTCCAATCTCAGTTCCTCTTATAATATAATATTTGGTTGTTTTTTTAAAATGTGACCATATGGACTGATTTACTACTGTGCTTTTACCATAGTCAAAGCATTCTCAAACCTATTTTCAAAGTCTGAATTGAAATGAAACATTTAAATGTCGAACGCAGGTTAAAACGTCATTTCTTTACAATTTGTATGTGACCGTCTGAGAAACTGGGAGAATTCGCGACGCGCGTCCAACATTATACTCCTTTAGCTTAATCCTGACAAGAAACACTGAAATGGGGAACCTTTCTGTAATCAAATTTATGCTGTCACCTTGTAACTGCAAATTAACTTCATCAAATTTAGTAAATAAATCTGTTTTTTTTCATTAGGTTGAAATCTGGTTCTGATTAAATTTTCTTTTAAAATTAAAGTCGCGACCTAGTTTAATGAGAACCACAATTGCAGACCTCTTTTTAAACCTCATAAGCCCCCAAATTATTTTTTCACTGCCGTGGACCCCTTTCAGGTCGTCATAGATCCCTGGGGGTTGATATAGACCACTTTGGGAATCACTGATTTATATCATTACACAAAATAATAATAATAATAATAATAAATAAATAACGGTAAATAATTTTGCAATTATTTATTTTTCTCTTCAAAATGGGCAACTGGAAGTGACCCAAGTATATTTCAGAACAAATACTAAAAACATCTGTCATTTTTTAGAATAATTTTCTAGTGCATGTGTTCCATAGTTACCATCTGATTAAAATATTATTTTTTGCGTGTATTTCTTGCAACCATTTATCTCTATAGCACACATTCTCTCTTGTTTACCGAATGTGCAATTATTTCTCAACGAATACATACAAGAGTCGTTGAAAATCATCGCTAAGCTTTTAAATATTTTTTAAACTATAAATTTTAGTTGAAAGCTGATAAGAGAGAGAGAGAAAATTTTAAAATGTTTGCTCTGATTGAGTGTTCTTAAATCTTCCATAATTAATCTGCAAACTTTCATTTTGCTATGATTATAAAAGAAAAAGTCTGTTGTCCTTTGGCCGATTTAGCCTAGCTTTGTTGTAAATAAAATTGGTTTTGGCAATAAAGATAAGAAACTACTTTAAAATATCTTTTTCCTTGACAACTGTATCTGTGAACTTCTTTAAAGGCTTTTTCGTATCAAAATATTTAAACAGTTTTTTTTAAGCTCGTTATCAGGAAAATGAACTCTTCTGTCACATGCTGTACAATCTGCTGCTTTTCTTGTAAGATGCATTGGAATTTTAAGTATTGATAACACAGACGAAATCAGTGTGAATCAGACATGCTCAAAAAATCTTCAAAATAAGGAGTTTATTTTTATTTTTTGTTTTTTTATTCATTTAAAAAATTTCCATTAACATTTCGCTGTAGCATTATGAAAACTACAACATCGTTTGTTTTAAACAAAATTAAGTTATTAAGACTCTTGCTAATGAAGTAATCATTAATACTTTTTATCATCTCAAATATATTTACTAATACACACTATAAGTTTACCGTAAAATCCGGCGTATAATGCGCACTTTTAACACAAAAAATAAGATTGAAATTTACGGTTACGCGTTATTCTCCCGGGTATAAAAATGAGTTTTAAAAAAAAATTGATGAGCATAGAAAAAAATTAGACTTCTACATATATCGAAATATTGTTAATTTAAAAGAAATGACGTATATTTCTCTTATAAATTTAAAGGGTTGTAATTCTAAAAGTTTTTTTTTTTTAAGCTTGGAAATAATACCACGAATAAATTACTTCAAAACATAAGAGCTTTGCGCACATACATTTAAGTTTTCTACGTAAAAAGGGATAAAAGTATTGATGCGTGTTATATGCTGGATTTTACGCTACTTAAATAGGTATATCAGTAATAGATATTATGATACGGTAAACGGGGTGATGTTTTTTAACTGACACTACTCAGAGCGACCTGTAATTTGATCTAACAATCAAAGTTGCATCAAACTTGGTATGGAGACAAATAATAATAATAGTAGTAGTAGTAATTGCAATAATAGTAGGACTCCGTTAAAAAAAAAATTAGTTCCAAAAATAAGTTCCGATAAGTGTATTTATGACGTTGTACTATCTAAAATGTGTTTCAAAAAATTATTATACATATTAAACTACAGTGAAATATGTTTTATTCACTGCATTCACTTCCCCGGCGAAGAATTCAACCACGTTCAATCTAACCACTATTCTCAGAGACAACATCGAACCATTCTTTGCACGACATTTTCTGCAGCCGTATGCAACATGTCACGAGGAATATTCCACACTGTCTGTGATGAGTGTACCAACAATGGTTTCTTGTGATCCGCCTACAATTACAGCTGCAACATTTGTTATCACCTCTTCTGACTCAGGTTTACGTCCTCTGCCCTGGCGAATTGTTCGTGATTCTGTTTTCTCGAGTTTCTTAATCATTTCTTTCAAAGCATTAAAACCCTTTAACTGTCAAGTTATTTTGATGATTTGGGTACAGAAATTGTCAAATTTTTTTGAACCAAAGAACTTCTAACCTCTAACCTTTGAAGTCTTCAATAAAGTGCTGCCATCTATTGAATTGAGCGCACATTAACTTTTCCCGAGAATCAGTCTTGTTTGACAAAGAGATGAAGCCGAAATAAACGTCTCCCGATATATATTCGGGTAAAACAATACGATGCACTCAAAAAAAATTACCCCGAGTAATACTCGAGCGTGACATTTTCGAACACCAGTGCTGTGCCCGAGATCATCTCGGGCACAGCACTGGTGAAAGTTGAAAGGTTTAAGCGATCAAGGATATTTACGTTGATCTGTTGAGTTCTAAGTTCACGAAGAGCCGTGAATGACTAAGATAATATACAGCTTTACCAATAATGCACATTCTGTTAGTGTTAGTCGCGTATGCACTCTTGAGCTGGCTCACTTCAGCTAAGAGTACTATTTATTCTTCACCGATGTCTGCATGTTTTTGTAGCCCAAATCACTGGCACAGTTGTCTCATATGAATGCATGTTTGGATTTTGTTTTGATAATGGTGTTTTATACTGATTCGCGGTTTGGTAAGCTACAACAGCGCCATGAACACCCCTATCGGCGATTTTTGAAACTATTATTATTACTTTATTATTTTTTATGGAATCTTACTTCTTGTGGAATTATTAGTCTCCATGCCAAATTTAGTGCTGTGGTTAGATTGAACTACAAGTGGCTTTGAGTAGTCAGTTAAAAAAAAAACCTTGCATATTAAGTAAAATCTGTTCATTAGAAATGTTTTGGTAGTCTTGGGTTATTTTAGAACAAAATTGATGTATTAACAATTTTACAAATTTATCAGTGAAGTGATTATTTAAATAATCAATCTTTAAATTATAATGCGAGTGAATAATATGTTCGTTTTCATACTCAATTATTTATGTATAAATATAAAATTGAATAAGAACTTAATTCGAAAGTTTTCTCTGCGTTTGAATCAAAGACTTTGCTTCATTTTCTAATCGAAAACGTTCTTCCTATACTTTTCATAATATTTTCCCCCTTCCCCCATCAGTTATTTTTTTTTCCAACTAGTTTTTACTTTTTCCTAGGTTTTGTGTTTATTTATACCCAAAGAGATGATTTAAATAAGTTCTTCAATCAATATTTGCTCTTTAAACATTATCTTACGCAATTAAAATTTTTAAAAAATATCAAAATGATAAGATGCATGCTATACTCGCTGTACAGTTTTAACTTAAAACTATAGTTAAAATCTTTCTGAAATTAGCTTACCTAAAACTATAACAGTCTCAATCACTTGAAACATACATGTTATGAATCTGTTCTCTCAAGATGCTTATGCATGAAACATTTTTTTAAGTGTTTATAAGCAAATGTAAAAATATTCTCACTTTATTATATGGGGTATCATAGTCACGTGATAACGACAACCACGTGTTTCAAACCAACCAGTTCAAAAACTGTAATGACGTCATAATCACACTATAAATGCAATCATGTGTTTCCAGCTAAGTTCATGCGCTTCGTCGTTGCCAGCTTTTGTTCTTTGTAGAAACTTAAATCTTAAAAAGTATACATTTATCAACAATAATAACGCTCATAACAAGTTAGGTACACTTGATTTAAAAATACACGTATATTTATATAAGTATTTTTTTTTTTTTTTTGAAGAAGAAGAAGAAATTTTTCTTCTCAATACTTGAACATCTTTATCTAATTATAAAATTTAAAACTTTTTCAAAATTTTACAAGTAGAAGTCTAATGTCAGTTTTGAATTCAATAGAGGACACGTACTTGTCTTTTGTAACTGTAACCTTCATGAATTTAGACCATTCAGTTAAAGTTGTGTCCTCGAGTATCGAAACTGTTAAAACAATTTCGTGTATAATAATGAGAGACGCTTGCACTTTAAATTCAATCAAATTTGGTATGATATATATATAAATATTATCACGAATTTTCTGGCCGCGAAATAAACTGAACCTCGAATTCAAACCTTAATTTGACTGAAAACTTGTCGTTATCTCAGGATGACAGGGACATTTCATGAGTAAACAAGTAATATAAAATTTTAAGTCTGTTCCTATTTCGTTAGAAAAACTAACTGGCGCCATCTCATCATAAATCTAACTTCATCAGAAATAATGCAGAATAAATTTAAAATTAAAAATAAGATTTAGTTAATGAATTAATTATGAAAAAACTGTATTGACATCAAGTGTCATCCACTACAAGTTTAAAAAAATGCATTTGAACTTCAGTGGAGGAATAAAAAGTATTTTATTGACGATTGAAAATTTGAACAAGATATATTTATATATATAGGGAGAGAGTGAACTAATAGTAGAAATTGAAAAATTCTTCAAGTAACGTCAGTGAAAATGCGTTTTCACACGCACATAAAATAATGTTCTGAAATGTCTTATCATATAACTAGTTTCGTTTCAAGTAATACGCCAGGATGAAAATTATATTAGTCATCCTTCTTGAAGACTGTGAAAACAGCTGCAAAATGTGCCTGTTGTGGCGTCTGTATGAACAGCTGTTATAATAAATATATTTGCCATTATATCTTCTTTTGTTATAAGTTTCTATTGCCTTACCATGACCTTATGTTAAACATTTCTGGAATAACTGAGCTTTTAAAAATATTACTTGAAAAATCAAAACTAGTATTTTCAATTTTATTTAAAGAAATATTTTTCTTATAAATAAGTTTGGTATTTTTAAATGCAAATCGAATTTTGTATTACATCTTCATCCACTAGTAATAATAAAATCATTTTTAATGCGAATTGATAGAGATTTGTTAGAATTTTTCATTTCTCAACGGAAGACAGTGTGCTTTATAAATATTAATTTTTTAATGGAGACTGAAAGAAATTCAAGGCAACCAAAAAACAATTTGAATTTATAGAATATGAATTTAGACAATTTTAGAGAACAATATGAATTTCAAATTTATCCGAAT
The DNA here is from genome assembly GCA_019973955.1 of Trichonephila inaurata madagascariensis. Classification (NCBI taxonomy): domain Eukaryota; kingdom Metazoa; phylum Arthropoda; class Arachnida; order Araneae; family Nephilidae; genus Trichonephila; species Trichonephila inaurata. Next base: position 201,331 of record BMAV01006395.1, read on the forward strand.
ATTTTTGTTGGCATTCGAGTTGTTTTTTACAAAAATAAACGTTATGAAACCCTATTAAAAATTTTAATTCAGATGTTTTTAAGTACTATATTTAATGCACATAATATCTGAAGTCATATTTTTTAAAATAATAAAGGAACATGAAGCATTTAGTCATTAGAATTTGAAAGCTAAGAACATACACCTATACACTCAATTTTTCAGTTATTTTAACCCATTGATTTATATCGAAATGACTTTCAGAAGGCAGCCGTCATTCGATTTGGGTTGATCGAAACAATGAATATGCTATAACGATCTAAAATCTATCATGACATTTGTGATTTGATTCACAGCTGTTTACAAGAAAGAGAAAAGGAGAAAAAAAATAGTGATTTAGTATTGTGTATTTCACCTTGAAAAGCCGCGAAGTATCCTTGGTAACTCTTGCTATTTTTATGCAACTTCGAAATTGACAAATACAACAAAACTTTTTTTTCCATTTAAGCAGAAAAAAATTGACAAAAACATTAAATGAAGTCGTTAAAAATAATGGTAAATTATTTAAACTTCTTT